>JAWRVF010000812.1:0-162103 GCA_036785485.1 Physcomitrellopsis africana
CTCTTCATCGGGTGGCAGCAAACCCTTTCCCACTCTCAAGCTCACAACTTTTGCTCTCTAATTCCAAATGCTACAAGAGATGTCTTGATAAATAGCTAAGACAATCTTCCACACTCTCTATAAATTTCACTAAGAAAGAGTTGAAATCAAACTTGCAGTGGCAGCTCGAAGTTTCTGCACCTCTTCGTCGGGTGGCAGCAAACCTCACTCTACTAAAACAATCATAACTTTTTGTTCACAACTCCAATACAAGCAAGTGAGTAGGTTCTAGAATCCTCACAACTCGAAGAACACACCCACCAATTTTCACTACAAACACTTCTATCTCCTCGGAGCTATCTCTCTCCAAAGTTCACCACTCAAAAACTCCCTTCCTCTCTCGGTCTAACAAGAGGAGTATATCTCCCTTTCTTTCTATATTAGACTATGAGACGCCCACATGGGCAGCCAAATCCTATTGGATGGGCCTTATTCACCCCATGTTCTTCTTTCTTACTCCTCACAAGATCCAATCTACTTCAAAAGTCAACAAGAAAGGTAAAACAACCTTTATTTTTCTTCTAATTACAAAAGAGTCTATTCTAGGATATAAATAAGGTAGGAACAAAACAAATAGCCATCTTAATTCACTAACTAAGTGGCTATAATAAATCCTCTCCTTATAATATCTTCTAAAATAACCTCTAGCACTCACACATATATTAACAATAGATACAAGATATTTAATATTTTTATATACTGCACGTAAATGCAGTACGACAACGTGTTGGACTGGTTGGAGCCCTACTTACGGCGCAGGTTCTATCATGGTTTGCTCCTTTATTTGAGAAGGGATCATCAATAAGGAGCTTCTTGCTATAATAGATTATTTCAAGAGTGGGCGTCAACTTTCTCGAAAGAGCTGATTGTCGTGTAGTAATACGACTACTAGGTGAAAAAGGGGAGGAATGATTATATTATAGAAGAGCTCAAATGAAAATATTTGAGAAAATTATCTTAGAAAAATAGATAATAGACAAGGAGGTAGTAAAAATTAAAAAGTGCTAATCCTGCCTTTTATAAAAGGGATTTCTACTTACTTTGTAAAGCCATAAAAATGGTAAAACAAAGTAGATTAGAAAAATAATGGGTATAGGTATGTTTAATAAGAAGTTAAGAGTAGGTTTTAGAGAAATTTACCTCAAAACTACAAGAGTCGATATCCGGAGAGGGCCGGTTAAGAACCTGGGTCGAAACCAGACCCCAGGGCACAAAAGCGCGTGCCGACGGCGAATGGAGGGTCTTTTTGCAGATCGGAGATTGGGGTTAGGGAGTGAACTTGAAGGGGTTTATATAGGAGTTGATTTTGAGTGATTTGGAGAGAAAACGACTTTGTAATAGCTTTGCAAAGTCAAGGTTTATTTTGGCTACTTGAGATTTTGTGAAATAAATTAGGGTTGATGGTTTAGGCAATACCAGAAGCTTTGCAGTAGATCTACGGCTGGAAATTTGTGGGTTTTTGGGTATTGTTGTTGTCAATGTGTGCTGGGAATTTGAGATTGATCTAACGGTTTGATCAAAGGTTATTGAAATTTATGTGAGTTGGGGTCTCTGGAATTGGGTTTTAAAGGTCAGTTAGGGTTTCCCAGATTTTGATCAATCTATCGGTTGGATTGGGGTGAAATTTATGTGTGTGTGTAGAAGACTAAATTTCCTACATGCTTGTGAAATTTGGAAGCAGTTGAACGGTGCAAATAGGAGGTTTAGGCACTGGAATATTGGCATGAAGATTGGAGAAGGAGGCCGGCTGAAACCCGAGCAAATTTGTAAGTTTTTCTTCTTCTTGGTAAGTTGGATCTTCTTCAAACTTGGTGTGTGTGTTTTTAACTTAATTGTTAAGGTGTATGAAATATTTCAATCAAGATCAACGGTTTTTTTGGTAGTTATTGTGGTTCTAAAACTGCCTTAGAAATTGCTTAGGGTTTGACTTAGGATTTGATTAGGGTTTGACTAGGGTTTGACTTAGGGTTTCATTAGGGTTAGGATTTCATTAGGGTTTGACTTAGGGTTTGATTAGGGTTTGACTAGGGTTTGATTAGGGTTTGACTAGGGTTTGATCAGGGTTTGACTTAGGGTTTGACTAGGATTTGACTTAGGGTTTGACTAAGGTTTGATCAAGGTTTGACTTAAGGTATGACTAAGGTTTGATCAAGGTTTGACTTAGGGATTGACTAGGGTTTGAATAAGATATGATTTAGGGTTTTAAGATTCTATTTTTAGTATTTTCTAAATTTAGCATTTTATATATTATTTTCTATTATGATTATTGAATGACTCATTTATTCTTCTTTTATAATTTCTTTAAGATTGAATCAAGCTGAAAAATATTGTTAAGGTTTAATAGAAGTTAATTAAGATTCTATTAGAATTGTCAGGATTTTGTTGTGGCGTGTTTTCTTTTTATCTTCCTGACCCGGTGCGAGAACATTCTCAGCAGACTTGGCGTATTCTGACGGTATCCGATAACCATATCTGGCGGATCATAAAATTTGAATATTTCATGTCATTTCGAATTTTGGTCGGCGTCAGCTTCATTGGAATATGTTGGTGTCGGTTGACTTTGTTATCACTTATCAACCTGAAAAGCAACAAGGACTATCTGACGCATTATCGAGGAGATTGTATCTTGCACCAAAGGCTGGAGAGGCAGCATTCGACCAACAGTGTACGACGCTATTGAAGCCAGAACAATTCCGGCTTCACGCTGCCATTGTACCAATCGATGCTGACTTCCTCAATTAGGTACGTACCGCGACCATTGAAGATTCAATAGCAGTTGATATCAAGCAACGTGCCAATAATGACAAGTTCAAAGTGGAGGGAGATCTTTTATACTTTGAGGAGCGGTTGTATATTCCGAAAGGACCAGTACGGCTCCGAGTTCTTCAATCTCGTCACGATTTTCCAGCTGCGGGATATTTTGGATTCAACAAGACCTTGGAACTTATTTCTCGAGATTTTTGGTGGGCCCAAATGTGGAAGGATGTGAAAGATTTTGTCCTCACTTGCGACATCTGTTCAAGATCTAAAAATCCCTCGCATCGCCCTTACGGACTTTTACAGCCATTGCCAATTCCACGGCGATCATGGTCTTCAATTTCCATGGACTTTATTATAGACCTGCCACCATCGAATTCTTTTGACAGCATTTTTGTTGTGGTAGATCGACTTACAAAGATGGCGCACTTTGTCCCTTGCAAGAAGACATCGTCAAGTGAAGATACAGCAAGGCTCTTTCTTGACAATGTGTATCGATATCATGGCCTACCAGATGATATCATGTCGAATCGAGGAACTCAATTCGTATCAAATTTTTGGAGATCTCTTTTTAAAATATTGAAGGTGGATATCAAGCTTTCTTCAACTTTCCATCCTCAAAGTGACGGCCAAACGGAACGGGTGAATCAAGTTTTGGAACAGTATCTAAGATGCAACATCAACTATCAGCAAGATGATTGGGCCGCATATCTATCGTTAGCCGAGTTTGCATATAACAACACCTTGCACGCGTCAACTCAACAAACACCATTCTTTTCTAACTATGGGTACCATCCGAAGCTTGATTTGTTAAGTCTATCAATGAATAACAATCCAACAGCTGAAGGATTTATGAAGTAGCTATCAGAGCTTCAAACTATGTTAAAGATGCAATTGCAGTCTGCTCAAGAGTCTTATAAGACATCCGCAGATAAACTTCGAAATCAAGCACCTATTTTTAAAACTGGAGATAAGGTATGGCTACTTCGACGGAATATCAAGACCAAGCGGCCGTGTGATAAGTTGGACTACCGAAGGTTGGGACCATTTGTCATCTTGAAGCAAATCAATCTAGTGGCGTACTGTCTGAAGTTACCAGCTGCTATGAAGGTACATCCAGTCTTTCATGTTTCTTTGTTGGAGATTTATCGAGAATTGTCTTTTCCTAGAAGAGTGCAAAGTTTGCCACCTAGTATCGAAATCGAGAACCACGAGGAATACGAGGTAGAAAAGGTGCTAGATTCGAGGCGTAAATGAAAAAAATTGGAGTATTTTGTACATTGGAGAGGCTACGATATCAATGAACGAACATGGAAGCCGGCCGATAATCTCGCCAATGCGTCGCAAAAGGTACAAGAGTTTCATCAACAATATCCTGAGAAACCTAAGCCGGTTCGAGGATAACTTCTTTCTGAAGCTTGCTCATCTAGTAACATAAAAAGAGGGGAAAACACTATCAAAATTCATAGTTGATGTGGTTATTTTTCTCCAAGATAGAGTAGATCTTTTTTGATAGCCATAGTTTGGTCTTTCGACATGGATAGCCAAGAGATAGATACCATGCCAATCATATCATCTCAACCTACTAGCTCACGAAGGCGACCTTGAGATGAAGAACCACCTGCACCACGACGACGACGGAGGATACCAAGTAACCGATTGCTGGTGATTGTATTTGAAGTCGAGCTTGCTTACAATGGTCAGCCAGAAGGTGTGTTTGCATGACATTTTCACAATGAGGACACGGAAGTTCATGCTTGGTCAAAAGTTGAAGGCGTGGGCCACTACCGTTGGCTTCAAGGACCGATGAACCACTTGCCTCGTGAAAGACAATTGGAATTTATAGCAGATGTTATGCGACAGATCTTCATTTTTTTGCGTTGGTATTGACTGACAACAACATTGCTTCTCGGAGACCTCGAAGCTAAAGGAGGGGGTGATGTTAGGAACATAGTCTTAGAACCTTCTAGAAATTAGAACATTCTAGAAGCAAGTCCCTGGAACCTTTTAGAAGTTTCCATTAGCAGTTAGTGGAAGTTTCTTGAGAAGCTTTCTAGTTAGTGGAAGTTGCTTGAGAAGCTTCCTAGCTAGTAGAAGTTGCTTGAGAAGCCTCCTAATTCATAGAAGCTGCTTGAGAAGCTTCCTAAGTTGTTAGAAGTCGCTCAAGAAGTTTCTTATTTAGAAGTATATATAGGAGTCGAGGCTGAAGAGTTCTTCAATCTCGACAACACATCTCTTGGAGCTTTAGCTCACCTCTCTGGTGTTGCTCTTGTACTCATCTGATCAATCTAGTTCTTGCTAGTTCTCTTTGAAATTCTTGTTCGTATTTTGTATCCGTGACAATTTGATGTTAATAATTATATATATATATATATATATATATATATATATTTAATAGTTTAAATTTAGCAAATAAATTTAATATCAAGATTTCTATTTTTTTATGTGCTTACTTGATTATTTTATGAGTTTAGATGAATTTTAAGATATTTAGTTTATATATATATATATATATATATATATGTATAAACTATGGTGCATAATTAATAATTTCTGATATGTAATAGTTGATTGATTTTCATTGACTTTTATTAAATAACAAAGATAAGTACTTAAACCATTCAACTTTCTAATGTTATTTTTTTTTTTTGATAATTAATAACTTAAATTAATTATTATTAATTTTTTGTAACAAATGATATTAATTAATAAAGGGACAATTGTATATATAATAAAATTAATAATAAAAGTTCGTATGTATCAATCTAAAGTACCATACATCTATTTATGTGTCCATTTAACCATCCAAGTAGTTATCCATGTGAAAACTATTTATAAGTAACAACTATTTAAATCTTTTATCCATCCATGCATTCATCAAAATTATATTGATTTTTATTAAATCTCAATGACTTGCTATAATATGTTATTTCCAAAATAATTCAAGGGACTCTAATGCTAGTTTATTATATAATTTATATATATAGTTTAAGAGTGTACATAAGTTGCAGTTAAGCAAAACCCACCAGTACAAGAGTCACATTAGGGCAACAAAGAAAACAATCCATAGCATTTCAACCATTGAATGTACATGCTCAAAAACGGAATGTGTCCCCCAGAAGTGAGCGGCGATAGGCATCCCAACCGGAGGAAGGAACGAGGAAAGAGGCAGCCAAGCCAGGGCAAGGGATGCCTTGGGGGACAAGTCAAACGGCATTGACTCTCTCCCACTATGCGAATGCAACCTCACCACCACCACCTCATCGCCGTTGTGCCTCCCTTGCAATCTGATTTCGTCAATTGCACACACTGCGTCGCCGGAGCCCTCGCCACTTCTTTTTCTTCGTTTTCGCCATTGCCCGGGCATTCTGTAGAGACCAATTTCGATCTCTGAGACCACTTTTTGAGGCTGATCGGGCCACACTAGGGTTTCGTGTTGCGTCAGGGTTTGGTTGAGAAGAAGGTAGAGGTGGAAAGGTTGTGGTGAAGGCTGTTGCGGTAATTATAGGTGGCGGTTTTTGGATTTGGATCGCAGAGGTTGTGGAACTAGGGTGAAGTCGTCGTGGTGGAGGGGTTGGCATTTGGAGAATTTTTTTTTTTGGTTTAGTTACTTTGGAGGAGGTTGTTGTTGTCGTCGTCGTCAGAGGGTGCGATGGATTGGAGTAATGTGACGATAGATGAGCTTGCGGATGCTTTGAAGGAGGTCGAGTGGTCGCAACCGCCCCGCCCGTTGACAGAGTTCTTTGCCAAATTTGCTGCCCCGAAAACGCAATCGAAATGGGATGGGCGCTTCAAGTGCAACATTTATTAGTAAGTTCATCTTGCTCCGCGTGTTGTCGCGTCTGAGTCTTGTGGTTGAGTTTTTGGAAATCTGCCTCCTCCGTCACTATCGATATAGGGGCTGCAAATTGAGTATTTAGATTTTGGCAGATGAATCGACTCCGCTGAGTTTACAACGCACTCTCCTCAAAGTCCACTTATGCTCGTGCGCTTGTCTCTCTCTCGTTATTTTTTTATGTTTTTGTTTCCCCCTAGGAGGTGATATGCACATATGGGAGCTTTTGAAAGGACCGCTCCGTGTTGACTCGTATGAAAGTAGACGCTTTAAGGATACATTGGATTATGCTGTACTTCATAGATATTGGCAGCATTTCATTCACAATACTCTTATGATCTGTGTTACTGATTGTTGTCCATTCTTAGGTTTAGTTCACCAATGAACTCTAGTCCTAGTTTCGTTTTGGCATGTTCATGTCTATTTATTGGAGAGGTCCTGTGTCCATCAGATCCAAACTGCATCTGAAGGACCTCGGCAGTCTTATTGTGGAGGAGCCCGTTGATTATGGCGGACATTCAACGTCTTCCAGTGAGATGCGTTTCCCTGATGCTTGTTTAGTTGTTGATGCACAGCTGGAATTAGTTTTGATGGGTTAATGCATGCGTTAGATTACGTGTAGCTCCTCTTGTTATGTTGAAGCCTTTCGTGCTGTCAGACACTTGTTGAATATTAGGTAATCATTGTGTTTTGATTGAGGCATTCAGAGCATTTTAACTATCTGTGCGTGGTCTGTACCTGGTGCATTGCTGATCTATAAGTCAGTATTATCGCAGGCATATTATTTAGGGTTTATTTTGAGTTCCTTGAATATGTAGTGCAGTCTACGTTTTCCAAATGTTCTATTTGCTCATGGCTAGATTGAGTCGAAGGCAGGTGTGCTTCATTTTATTATGCATCGTAATGATAGTGTTTTATTCATTTTCTGGCTATTTGCCTCGATCTAACATTTTTTAAAATTCATACCATGCAGTGAGGGGTTGGGACCAAATGTTCCTCTGTTCAGTATAAGAGGTCCTTCGTGTATCTATGGCAGTAGGCACTAACCTATTTCGTATTTTGATGCAGTTACCGGACAAACTACTTTTGTCTGTTGATTCTTGTTCTTGGTAAGTCTTTCTCAATGTCTACTTGATCAGCTTACATGTCTGCATTTATTTTCTATTAGTTCTTTGTTGGATTATGTTAATACCAACCTGAGTGTTATTCTGAGGAAGTTGGATGGTTTGATGATTACTATTCAGAAATTCAGAACTCATTGTAGCTTGCTATGATCGTGATTTTATTGGCATCCTAAGCTCAGCGCCATTACTAGTTTTACAATCTTTTAATCTTTTAACTCCCCGATTTGTGCAGTGATTGCCTTCATACGTAACCCACTGGCATTATTGGCGGTATTTTTGACAGCTCTTACTCTAGCTTGTCTCAACGATAGGTAAGACGTGTGACCTTGTTTCCATGGATATCTTCATGTTTACCTTTATGTCGATACGTTTTTCTATGTTTCTCTTTGTTTTTCCTTCGAAATGTATTGTCGAATGGTAGGGAGTTTGATGCAAATTATGTCCGAGGACCCTGGCTGCACTGTCTGCAAGTACTCCACAGTGATGTCCAGTAGCACGACATTACCTGTGCTGGTGGGTTGGTTTATGTCATTTTTCAGTTTGTATCACTTGGAGCTCATCTTTGGGGGAATTTGGGTGGGGTGCAGTTTTGCTGTGGCGCTTAGTGAAAAATTGACAAGGACAGTACGAAGATTTTCTCCTCCACTCGCTCACAAATTGCGTGCCCCTGTATCGTAAGGACCATTTTCCTCTTGCTTAAAACTTCATGTCACTTTCCTACTTACCTACTGGAGCATATCTGGCATCTTATAGCATGTATTGAAAGTTGCAATTCTATTCTAATAAGCCTAATGTTGTTATCTTAAATTTTATATGCGCGTGCAATTGGCAAGCGGTCTTCAAAAACCTGATGCATGTTTGATTTGTGCAGGACGGGAACACGAGGGCGGCCATTGAAAGGCAACGTTTACATTTGTGGTCGTGATCGTCGCCTCTTCGTAGCTGGCTTGGGATTTGGTATGTGAAATAAACGGACTTGTGAATTTTCCAAGAGCTGTTTGATTGTGTTTCTCGCATTTTTTTCCCATCGGAGTAAAGACGTTGGGATTCCTAATTAGTTATACAAGTAATAATCGAAGTGTTCACGATCTTTTCCATTCATTTGTTGTGACATTATGTAGATATGATTCTTCTATGTCTATCTGTGGTGGAGTGAATTCGAGTGAGTGCACTACTGCTGACGTGTGAACTTCATCTTTGTACCGTGGGAAAATTAGCACTGACCGGTGATTTGGTGCATCTTGTGCAGTTACCATGGTAGTATGGTGGTTTTCTGCTGCCGTCTTGACTGTTTTCGGATCTCTACTTATTGGGATTGCATGTAAGGCTTCTGTTTAGTATTCTGGACACATGAAAGCCACAAGTGGTGACTTTGATTTCTTTCCCAGAAGTAGTCTTCGCTCTCAAGATTTTGATTGACTCATTTTGACACACGTTTTCCTGCTTCGATTACTATCTTTGTCAAATGCATTGTGGTCCTTGGGTTAACACACATGGTGCCTTTCGTGTGACGCAGTACCGTTTCTACATGCAACTTTCCGTACTCCAAATTTGAAGGCCCGGCTGAACTCTTTCCGAGAGGAGTTTCGTGCAGTTTGGAGGGGCTATAGTGATGCTTAAAACCTCATCTCTTGACACAACCAAGAATAATCTGGACATCATTTTCCACCTTAATTGTAGAGGAATAGTAGCAGTCTCGTTGTGAAAGCTTGGATACTTGATGCTTTACTATAATTTGTACTTCGAATACCATAAGTTTGTTCATTTTTCTAGAAGTGCTACCAATCCCCTGGCAAGCTACTTTAATTGTCTAGTTCACGATTTGACTAATCCGTGTGTTCAGAATTTTATCACTGTACAGGTTCCAGTAGACAAATGTCTCTCATTTTATTTGTAGTCTTTGTCAACTGTAATTAGACGGGGCTACGGCTCAAAGTGAATACTTCTCTGCTTTTAGAATGTGCCAGTTGTGCAACAGGAAAGTTTTCTTCATGCATACGTAATGCCGATTATTTCGTAATAGGGAAATGTGTTTCTGAACGTTTGCGAATGTGTCCTTGGTCCTCAACGAAATAGTGTGTTTGTGATAGCTCGTTGAATTGTAATCGGAATCACCCAACCCACTTTTCTGTCTCTTCTTCGGCCACCTGAAGTCTTTAGACATAGACATTTGTGGATCGATTTACTGTTGATAGTCATATAAGTCTCAAGACTTGACGTCCCAGTTTCTAATCCACACATGGAACGAGTTCCAAGCTACGAAATATACTGCAAGTATCGTATTCAGTAGCAGCGGCAGATTCGAAAAGCTGAAGCCACAGAACATCGCTTCTACAATCAGATCGCTCAGTCTGATTTTACTCGGTATTTAATTGATCTAGTGATGATAGTGGTTGTGGTTTTGGAGATCTCATACTACATAATTAAAGCAGGCTATGCCAATGATGTAGATCTCACATTATATTTGAACTATAGGGTTGCAGCTGATTGAACCTTGCTGATACACCTTTACTCTTCTATTTGCTGTAAGAAGTGATAACTATGCCTTCCGTGTTATCAAGGGAGGTGGGTTCCTACTTGCTGAAGTTTTCTCATTACATCTGTGACCCCTACCCTCGAACTGTCTAGAACTACGTGCTTTTGCGGACTTGTTGATGTGGATTTTCCAGTAAAATCTTCTGAGTTTACACAAGCTTTAATTGTCCAATACCAAGCTCCTCGTGTTCCACATCTTTGGCTGGCCTATCATATACTCTAGACACCCTATCATATACGAGAGTAGATCCAATATTTTGAGATAATACATGAAATCCCCTTTCAAACAGAATATCTTCTCCACTATAACTAGCCTCAGAAGAAGACATACTTCTAGAAGTACTATCCATATTATTTCTAATATAATATGTATTATCCATGATAATAGTACCAATAGACAATATGACAAAAAGTAAGGCGTGGATGTGGTACAAATAAGAATAAGTAATATAATTAATCAATAACAATCATATATCTCACAGATGACACAAAGTAATCTATTTGATAACCATACTTACTTGATAATAGTAATTAAGTAAGACCAAGACTAAAAACTTAGAAATACAACAAAGTACAAAATAAAAACATTATCTCAGATACCACAATACAAATCTTACACAGTTGGAATGGTAGAAAGAGGTCACAGCTATCTTACCAAGGCGTCTAATGAATAGACAATGTCGGAGTTAGCTAAAGCGGTATGCAAAGGAATAAGAGAACCTATACAAAGTGTTTCTGATAGTATCATAATAAGTACTAGATCAAAGATAGGAACAGGCATTATGGACATAATACATTGTGCCTGAGTATTCATATAAAAGTTTTTTTAATTATATGTATGTCACACTTATCTTGATATTAGCTATGGACAACTCCTGCACTAACAACTTGAAGTTATATGGTATTTGATGCTCTTCTATATTCTTGCTCTTATAACTTACGCAAGGACTATCAAAGCATATGTATCCACAATCATTGCATATCCACACCTGACACAGATCGGAAGTGTTCTTGAGTTTCTCAAGAGGCATCGATGATGTTCTATGTACCACAAGACAGTCCTTTTCCATCTCTTCAAATCATAGTCTTCCCCTTCTCAATCTCCATACAATTGGTTGTTTTGTTAGACTCTGTATAGTATCTTTAGATATCAAATGAGCCTTATCTTTGGCTTGGTGTCTGAGAGCGTGATAGTAACAAATACCAGTCGCAATTCTTGCCTCTATCATAGCTCCTGTAATGCCACAGTATATCTTTTCCTTTGAAAAGAGAATTAAATCCCTCTTGACATCTAAAGAAGGTTTACTAAAGGGGGTTGCATCTATACAAATGTCTTCTTTGGATCTCAACTTCGGAAGAAGTGCAAGATTCCAAACAGTATTAGGACTTAAGACATATGCCTTGCCCATCACCATCTCTAACAAGTGGTTCACAGTCATCCTGCTCGGTATTGTATGAGGATTGATTATGAGATCTGATACTATTTTTTTAGCAGAGAATAATAAATCTTCTTGCGGAAATGTAGCTCCTATTACACCTTTCTAGAAGTGTCTTGATGTAAACTTATCTCCAACGATAGGAAACCTGTACAGTGCTATTTGTATTCTTACTATCCTATTTCCTTCTACAATCGTGTATTTTGTATCCTTATCGACTCTACCAGATATGAAACTTTTTACTATAATCTTCTCTATACTTCGTGCCTTCTCTGATATTATGAGCTTGGAAGCAATGGTATCCTTATCCTTTACCTCCTGTTCTACTAATACTATACCATCCTCATCATGTAGTATGTCTCCGTCTGGAATGTAGAGAAGGGTTTCATTCATATATTTATTTTCTACAATTTCAACAATCTCATATTTGATACTAGAGAATAGCCCTCTATCTATTACAGATGTGTTGAACAACAGAGAGTCCTCTTGATTATATCTGGAATATGATAATATAGCAATCACTACATTCATGCCATTGTACTCTCTTATTGCATTTGACACTATAGTCGTACATATTGGTTTTTGAGCATATGTCACTACTTTCGAGTTAAAAATCATATTCATCATTACATAAGGAGCAAGAAACATAGACTGTTTGCTCATAGATGATTGGAATACTATTCTCGATGATTGGTTGAAGTTTGCATAGGGAGTCATGGATGTAGATAGTCCAAACATGAATAATAGATGTATCTGAACATGAGTATGATCATTATCGATGGTGTTCCTCATAGTTACAATATAGCATTGCATCTGCTCCGTTGCATCTATCATCTCTACTGTACCCTTCCTGCACATATCAATCATCGAAGTATTGTTGCATACCGAGGTTGAGCCATTAGAGCATATTATAAGAGGTCTAGCATATCTACCTCTAGTTGTCTATATGTGAATCTCTTTGTCAAAGGAAAAATAGATAGACACAAATGGTGCGATCTGGGTGCTCCTTCTGTACGCCTTTATGTCCCTGAATACCTCATCTTTTGATGTTCTTACAATGAAGATATTATTGACAAACATGGCATCCTTTTCATCGTGTAATGGACTAATACAACTCAATACGCTGTTCTGATCAACATAAGGTGTTATAACACATGTCGATGACATGTACTTTATAACACCTATATCGATGCCCTCTAGTGTTTCACAAGGGCATATGTAACGAAGTTAGGTTGGATGTATCTGTCTCATCACAACATTTGCTCTCTCTTTAGAACTAATCTCAATCCTTCTTATATGAGATAAGGAGTCAAGAATGGACTTTGTTGATAGTATTTGAAATATCGTTCTCTTATCTTCAGATCGCGAGTACCCATGTCATATCTCTGTTTTGAAGTTATCTCGGATGTCTTTTGATATCCTCTTTATTGCAGTAACCGTATACGCCTTCTGTTTGCTGATACTATCCTTCATCGTCTGACGATTGATATTCTTGATTCTCTTTGTTATATATTTTAATACGATATCTGTCAGAATATGTACATACTTAAAGCTTAAGCAATCTCTATCATCTTCTAACCTGAGCGACAGTAAGGTCTCTATAAGTCTGCAGATCATAAGAGACAATGTTATTGCTTTTTCATTATTATCAAGAGCTTCTAGTAATCTTTCTGTTAGAACCTCATCGTCACTGTTGATCGTAGACATCTCTGATTGCGGCTCTAAGAGGAGTCTTGATACCTGCTTTGAATGTTCTGTCCATGATAGTATCATATTTTTTGTCACTACAATAGACTTGCCAAGGCTCCTTATTACAACAAATATGTTAACAAGATGTTTTTGTGACAACATAACTTTTAGTACTTCTTTGTATATGCACACTTCAACATGACACTTAGAAAGCCTCAGCTTGTACTTATCTCTTCCTGTAAGATATTGGAAGGTATAGTTCTTCTCTTGGCACATTAGGACCTTGCTTCTGCCTTCTAAGACAAATGATCCTTTTATAGCAGAAGTGCCTTCTAATGGTTTGTAACAGCAACCAATTGGGAGTAGAATAGATAAGATCGTACTACCATCTGCAACAATATTACACTCATACGTGCTCAATGTGTTGATACAATCTTGATAATTCTTCTGATCTGAGATAATATATACTTCTACCATTAAGTCAAAATGAAGAAATGGATTTCCGACTTTATTGTAGCAGCTATGTGATTCTGCAATCGATTTGAAAGATATGCAACTGTGTAACATGAATTACAATCCATCTTCCATTATTTGATTTGCACTGTTTCATAGCACCAAAATATAATTGAAAAATATGTGTATATATATATATATATATATATATATATATATATATATAATAGAATTTCTATCCAATAAAATCACTAAAAATTATGGAAAAATCACTAAAAATATACAAAAATTACTGAAAACATACACCTTTCCACAATATAAAAAAGTATGTTGTCACTCTAAGGAATGGTTGTGTTATTGTAATTCACTCTGATTGCACACCGTTGAAGCTTGCTACGTCAAGATTCAAGGGGATGCAGCTACAATGAGGCCTCGACAATATAATCTGTTATTGAAGATGGAAATGGTTGAAGAATAAGCACGAATCTATTCAAATGGCATTGAATATATGATTGTTACAACATTTTCTCCAGATCGTTATCAAAACCAATACAATGTATATATATATATATATATATATATATATATATCTGATATTGTATTGTATTAATATGTTAAATTTACTATAAACAAATCTTGAGTAACTATAATTTGAAACCACAATATATGTAAGTAAGTTTCTAAAATCATGTATATTCAAATTTATATTATTTTATTTTAAATATTTACCTAAAAATATAACTGAAAATAACATGATTCAATATAGTCTTGTGTTTAAAATTTTAAAACAACACATTATTCAAATCATATACATTTATATTTAAATTTATATTTAAAGGATAGACATAATATTTGAGACCTTATTATATCTAAGTTACCACCAAAAGTATTGTTTTGTGTGGGAGTTATACTAGCTTGTAAATCAATAATGTTAAGTTATGCTAAGAATTCTTTAATATAATAGAATTGAATCCATCCAATAAAAAGATAAAGAAGCTTTTCCATTGGCTGAGATAAAAATATCTTCTCATTGGCCAAAATATATGTTATTCTTTTACAATGTAAAAATGGATGTTGCCCTTTCATAATCTAAAAATATATGTTGTCCTTTCATATATGTTGCCTTTTTTCATTGTATGTTGCGTTATTTTATGTCAAAATATTTTCACCATATAACCCTTTCATAATGTAAAAATGTATGTTGTCCTTTCACAAATATTGTCTTATTTTGTATCAAAATATTTTTTGTGCCTAACAACATGGGTTCCCACTAGTCTATAATATAATAGAATTGATGCGCGATAAAATAACTAAAAGTCATGCCAAAAATCACTAAAAGTCATGCCAAAAGTCACTAAAAATTATACCAAAAATATTAAAATCATATACCCTTACACAATGTAAAAATGTATGTTGTCCTTTCACATATATTGTCTTATTTTGTATCAAAATATTTTTTGTGTCCAATGGCATAGATTTTTTCTAGTATATATATATATATATATATATATATATATATATAATATTATAGGTCCATATATGCCAATTTTTTTGGGTTCAAATGACTTCTAGCTATTACATCATTGAATTAGTTTTTAGATTGAAGAACTCCTATTCATTTAATTAATAGCTTAATTTTGAGGTTTTTTTTATTTTTTTTTATTTTTTTTTAAATACTGATTATAATTCCATTTTGACTAAATTTTTTAAAGTAATTTGTATAGCTTTATGTTTTAGAAGTTTATTATTTATTTATTTATTTATTTATTTATATATATATATATATATATATATATATATAAAATTATTTACTATAATTTTTTTTTATAAACTATGTATAATTTTAACCAAATTTTAAACCACAAGTTTTAAAGTATCAAATTTTTACTTTAATTTCTATGGTTGTTGTTATTCTTGTAATTTTTTATAGATTATTTTCAATAGAAAAAATATCAATAGAATTGTGGCTAATAGATTTTGAAATAAATTATTATTTTTAATATTTTTTATATATAATATAATTAATATTAATTATTAATTTTTTTTCTAATTAAAATTATAATAAAATTTTATTATTTAAAATACTACTAATATATTTTTTCCTTTAGATTATTATTATATATATATATATATATATATATATATTAAATTATTTATCTTAATTATGTGGTAACTTTTGGCTAAAAGTAACATTTCATATTATGCTTTTGGCTAGTCACTATAGTCTAAATTGTTTTGTAACTTGCTTCATATTATCTACTTGTAAAATCAATGTTGAGAATTCAAAGAATTTTATTTAATTTTTCTTAGATCCTTCATCTTTGAGGTAATTCAAGATTTTGATATATTACTAAATCCTTAGAAAGTTATAAAAAATTGAACAAATATCTATAATCTAATTTGTAATATCTATATATATATATATATATATATATATATATTATATTTATTTGGTCATATATCTTCCAAATATAGGCCCCAAGAGATTATGTGTATATCATTTTATCAATTGGTTGTTTTTGTTTTTGGACTTTTTTATATTTAAGCATGATTTTTTTTTAAAAAAAATTAAAATATATTTAAATAATATATAATATATTTGTTTTATTTGGCCATTTGTACAATCTTTTAAAATATACATTATACACTTTAAATATATATATTATCTATGGATTTATTGCAATGTATATAAAATATCAAAAAAATTATATAATTTTGTATCTTTTAATTATTACAAAGACTACTTTTTAATCTTAATAATTCTTAGGTATTATTTATTTTATATATATCAAAGATTTTAGAGTTTAGAATTTGAAGCTTACTTATATTATACCTAATTTGTCAAGGATACAAGAATACAAAGCAAGGAACTTGAACTAGAACAAGGTTTCAAGAAAAAACCAACAAGAGCTTGAATTAATTAGATGAGTACATAGACAACACCCAGAAAGCTGAGCTAGAATTCCAACAAATGCATTGTCGAGACTCAAGAGTTCTTCAACCTCGACTTCCATATATATCCCTGTCTAAGATGCTTCTTGAGCGGCTTCTATCAAACTAAGAAGCTTCTCGAGCAGCTTGTACCAACTGAGAAGCTTCTCAAGCTCCTTCTACCAATTTGGAAGCTTCTTGAGCTCCTTCTACTACCTAGGAAGCTTCTCGAGCTACTTTCTCTAACTAAGAAGCTTTTCAACTAACTTTTATTAATTCAAGAATCTCTAGAATTTTTTAAAAGGTTTTGTGAACCTCCAAAGTATATGTCTCTAACATCACCCTCTTCTCTAGCAACAAATTCCAAAGGAAGCTTATACCTTTGAAAATCTTTCTACATACCTAAAAAATTGAGAATACGCTGTATTAATGAAGTTATGTATTTTGTTCTCTATTCTTAGGCAATAGGTTCTATTGATCCTCAAAGAAATTGCCTATGGCCTTGAGCTAATACTTCCATTGTTGAAATATTCTATCAAAGGATTTGATCTTCATTAGAATCTTTAAAACATCCTCCAAACAAGATCTCAAGTTTAGAAGGATTCACCTTTCTAAGCTCAAGCAATATTATTCAAGCTCAAGCATTGGAATCAAGACTTGTATGATTGGGTGTTGCTTCTAATGGCTTCAATCATAGTCATACTTGGTGTTGAAATGTATCGTTCTTACTTTGCTCAATTGAAGGCTGTGAAAATTATACTAGTTCGTTTAAAGTTTACATAACAAGTGAATCTTTTGAATCTTGTTCTACTAAATCTCTCAAAACTTGAAGGTTGGACATGGTGACTAACTTACTTCTACCACTCTATTCTATCTTAGAAGAAATGATTGCTTATTAATGAATGTTTTAACTTAATCTTCTATTTCTTATAAGTATTCCTTGGATCCAATCTTTATCAAGAAATTATCATCAAACAAATTTGGATTTGTGGAAATAGTATCAATAAAATTTCTATACCTTTTGAGGTATATTGGTAAGATTTTTGGCCAATTTTCATATATCCTCATTGATATCATAGCCATGCCAATAAACAAGATATTCTAACTTTTTTCACCTTTGTTGTAAATCTAACATCTTTTTGACCTTGTATTCTTCATGATTTTTGATTTCAATACTAGGTGGCAATTCTTGTATTTTTTTTAGAATATATGACTCTTTATAAGGCTCTAAAAGAGAGACATGGAAAATTGGATATACATCCATAGAAGATGATAATTCTAAGCGATATACCATTGGATTAATTTGTTTTTGGATAGAAAATGGTTTTAGTGTCCAATAGTCCAATTTATTGCATGGCCACTTGGTTTTGATGTTTTGTCAAAAAAACCATACTTTATCTTCAATATAAAAAAGCAGGTGGTTTATTCTTGAATTTATCTACAAATGCTTTGTAAGCATCTGGAGCTCTTTATAATTGAAGCTTCAACGTTGTTTGGTGTTGCAATGGATGCTTTGCAAATCCTTTAGCTATTGGATTGTTGTTTTTTGGCGTATTCCGCAAATCAAGCTTTAGATGATATCTATAGTTGGAATAAAATAATATTTACTAAGTGGAGGTATGAATAATATTATTATATATAAATTCTATTAATGGTAGATATAAGACCTAATTGTCTTGTTGATAATTGATACTGCATTGTAAATACTATTCCAAAATTTGATTAACTTGTTCTATTTGGTCATCAGTTTGAGGATGGAAAGCCGACGAAAGTTTAATATCCACCTTCAATATTTTAAAAAGGCATCTCTAAAACTTAGATATATAGAATTAGGATCTTTGATTGGATATGATATCATCCAATAGGCCATAATATTGATATATATATTGTCAAAAAAAAAATTTGTTGTTTTTTCACTAAACGCAATTTTCTTATAAGAAATAAAATAAGTCATCTTTGTGATCTACCACCATAAGGATGCTATCCAATGAATTGGATGATAGTAGATCCGGGATAAAATCCATTGAGATAGAAGACCATGACCATCTTGGAACAAGGAAGGGTTGTAAAAGTCCATAAGGGCGATATCAAGAATTTTTAGACCTTGAACATATGCCATAAGAGAGCACAAATTTTTTCACAACCTTTTACATTTAAGGCTACTAAAAATCTTGGAAAATAAGTTCCAAGGTCTTATTAAATTTAAAATATTCTGCAATTGAAAAGTCATGGCAAGATTGAAGAATGTGCAGTCATATTGGTCTTTCTTGGATATACAAATGTTTTTCAAAATATAAAAGGTCTTCTTGAAATTTAAACTTATCAGCATTTTTATTGAAATAATACTTGATATCAAGGGCCAAAGCATTATTAGTGGTTACAATATGTATCTCATCAAGAAAATTAGAATTAATAGGTGCTATTATAATAGTGGCGTAAAGAAAAAATTGCTCTAGTTTCAACAAAGATACATACTCTTAATTAAATGTTGTCTTTTCTATCTTTGGTGTAAGATATGATCTCTTTGATAAAGCATCGAACAATCCTTATTGATTCCTAGATCAATAAATGATGACAAAGTCAAATTAAAATAGTGATATATTACATTGAGCTTGGTCGTGATTAAAAATCCAAGCTAACATAAAATATTTCAAATATTTTAATACTTTTGTAAAGTTTGGGTGCACCAAAATTAGGACTATAATAAATACCATCTTGATATCTTGAAATATCTTCTTTGATTGAGGCCCCCATTCCAACTTGTCTTTGTATGTCAATTGAATAAGAGAGGCGGCAACTTGAGAATAATTTTTGATGAATATTTAATAAAAGTTAGCAAGTTTTAAAAAATAATATACATCTCTTATAATTTTTAAGATGGCCCATTCCATAACCACCTCTACCTTCTTGGAATCTATCATCAAATCTTTAGTAGATACAATATATCTCAAAAATTCCATCTTTGATTGATGAAATATATATTTTTCTAGCTTGACATACAAATCTATATCTTACAGCTTTTATAATACTAATTTGACATGTCTCTCATGTTCTTTCAGATTTTTTGAATAGATTAAGATGTCATTAAGATAGATCATCACAAACTTGTATAAGTGTTTTCAAAAGATATCATTCATTAAATGCTTAAAAATAGTAGGTAAATTTGTTAGTTTAAAGAACATGACATTGTATTCAAAATATCCATATCTTGTCCAAAATATCTTTTATTTGTTTCTTCCCTTGTATTAGAGACATATACTTTGGAGGTTCACAAAACCTTCTAGAACATTTTAGAGGTTCTCAAGTTAGTGAAAGTCGATTGAGAAGCTTTCTAACTGGTGAAAGTAGCTCAAAAAGCTTCCTAGTTACTAGAAGAAGTTTGAGAAGTTTCTTAGTTTGATAGAAATTACTCAAGAAGCATCCTAGATAGGGATATATATAAGAATTGAGGCTAAAGAGTTCTTCAATCTAGACAATGCATCTCTTGGAGTTTTAACTCCCTTTTTATGGTGTTATTTGTATACTCATCTAGTTAATTCAAATTCTTGTTGGTTTCTTTTTGAAACCTTGTCCTAATTCAAGTCTCTTGCTCTGTATTTTTATATTTTTAATAATTTGTCAAAACTGCCTTCATCTTAAATATTAGAGTTGGATCATTTTTGTTAGAGAGTAGATTATCTCTCTTCTTGAAGATATACCAGAACTTTAGAGGCTGTGGATTACCTTCTTTTAAATTGATATTTTCTTCATCATAATATTAGAGCTTTATCCATCTTGTGAGAGAGTGGATCATGCCTCTTTTTGAAGGTCTTAAAGTATTTTAGAGGTTGCGGCTTACCCTCCTCTAAACTAATATTATCTTTTTATAGATTTTTTTTTTTTTTTTTTTTTTTTTTTTAATAGAATGGCTGGAGGTCAAGATATTAGTATGACCAAATCTTTTGAGTCCAAGTTAAATGCTATTATAAGTGCTCTTATTATATTCTTTGTTAGAACTATAGAGATTCAAGGGGTTGTTGCAAAACTTTATAACGACGTAATATTTGGGGTACCACAATCTAGACTACACCTACTTCCAATTTGTATGCTCAAGGATGTACTACTACTTATGCTATACCAAAAAAATCTACCAATTCAACAATATAAAGAGTCTCAAGTTAGTCTTCCGGAGAAATATAATGATACGCGTTTAAAGTTCTGAGGATTTGTCAATCAAATTTAATTGATAACAGTTCTACAATCTAATAACTATTTGACAAAAGAATCACAAGTTGGATTGGTTGGCACCTTGCTTACGGGATAAGTATTATCATAGTTTACTCCCTTATTTGAAAAGAGATCACCAATTTTGAGCAATTTTGAAATTTTCATCGAAGGATTTGCAAAAGTATTTAGAGAACATGACAAGGCTTCTTGGGCAACAGATAAAATCCAAGCATTGTGTCAAGAAGTGTGCTCTACATTAATTTATGCATCCAATTTTAAGCAATTAACATATGATATCAATTGGGACGAAGAAGCTATAATGAGCCAATTCTATTAAGGACTAAAAGATGATGTGAAGGATTTGTTATTATTGCTTTTGGATCTACAATCGCTCAATGAAGCCATTAATCAAGTTGTAAAATGTAATAATTGATTATTTTAATGTCATCAATATTCAACGTTGATGGATTTTAGCAAGACAATATGAAATTCAATATATTCCTGCTACATCGACAAGCATACTGAATTCACACTCAGAAGCAAAAGATATATAATTTGATATAGTATGTTTTAAACTTCTTAGCCTATAAGAAAAGAAGCATTGGATGGAAGAAGGTATATGCTTGTATTATGGCAAGGAAGGCCAAAAGATTGGCAGCTATCCAAAAAAATAAAATTGACACATTATCAAAATCAGGAGTATAATTATTCAGAAAAATGACAATATTTAGCCACAATAGGGACCATACAGTTGGATAATCTAATATTATAAAACTATTCAAGTTCCTTTCTTTCTGCTCAATTTTCTCGTTGTTTTATAATTTCTTTATATTTTGACCCTCAAAAGCTTCAGACAATTGCCTTGTTGGATTCGAAAGCAACCGCTTGTTTTGTAGATAAAGTATTTATTAAGCTTCATAAAATTCCTCTAGTATAAAAATCCATACTTCTTCATATAGAGATAATAGATGGACAACCCTTATCTTGTAATAGTGTCATCCATAAAACTATGCTTATAGAAGTGTCATTCAAAGATCATAGAAGCCAAATTGTATTCAACATTGTTGTACTATAATTCCTAATAGTATGTAATAACTGATTAAAATATATAATATATTCATAAATTCTAATATGTGTTAGAATGGTTAATAAAATATTTAAAAGAATTGATACAAGAAACTTTATTTTGGTTTTTTTACTAAGTTTGATTATGGCGTTTAAATTATATAGAACCTAAATGTTTAATATGAAGCCTTGAGAAGAGATTGGGAGCCAAAGATGAAGAACTAAACCACTAAGAGTCTTATTTAAAAGGATAAAGGCAAAGAATGGATGAATGAAGACAAGAAATAAAGCTCTTCATTCCTATTGATCAATGGCTATGCCTAATAGGCTTTGAAGAGATTGTCTGCAAGAAGAATAAGGATTTTGGTGACTTCAAAAAGAACATTCAAAAATCAAAGACTAGGATTAAAAAGCTTGTTTTTTTTACTATAATTTTGGTATAAGAATTAAGAGCTTTGGAGCTTTTATAAAGAGAGAGTAGGCGCTTGAAATTAAAATATATAAATTGTATCTATTATCACTCTTTTGAAGATACAAGAAGTTGTATGAGAACTTTTGGAGATTGGGAGGTGCAACTGGAGAGCTGATTTTAAGATCTATATTTAATATAGAATAATTACTATATTTGAAATTTTAATAAAAGAAATATTAAGAGACAAAGACAGCAAATCAAATTCTAAGGTAGTAAATAGACTATTTTATTGATAGTAATGGTTTTTGCCATATCTTAAGCTTTTAGACAAATTTTTGTCTAAATTTTTTTAATAAAATATAATATTATCTTAAAAAGCTATAAATCAAAGTTTTATAGCATTTAAACTTTTAATTTGTGAGATATAAAGAATTTAGTACATAGGTATTTGTAAATAAAGATTTGAAGCTACTATTAGAATTTTGGCAATATCTAAAGATTAGTAATAAATCAATTGTTGAAATTTGTTGTAATAGTTGTCAAAAATACATCATTATTTGATATAAATTTTGAGTGGATTTGGATAGTTAGATTAAAAATTACAAATTATTGAAATCTGGAAAAAATTCCCTCCCTACGGGTGAACGAGGATTTTATAGTATTTGTTATATTTTGAATGTTTTGTAAAAGTAAGACTTATATATTAGATGTAATAGTCCTATGAAAGAGATTTTTATATAAATTTGGAGATTTTTTAATACTTGGATCTTAGTTGAATAATTAATGGTAGCCAAAAGCTCAGCACTTTTTTAAGGCAAATTTTCTCTACCATAACAATATTATTAGGATTCCTTCAAATCCTGTTATTTTTGGACTATCTTGGTTGGAGAAGCATAATCCATCTATAGATTGGAAGTTGGAAAGAGTAATATTTCCAATAGAAATCCTTGTAAAAAAAAATTGTAAAAAGCTACAAATTGATAAGACTTTATTTGTTGGAACAAGGACTTTTATAAGATCGGCCAAAGAAGGTATACCGTTTGTTAGTTATGTGACTTCAATTAAAGAAGATATGACTTCATCGACAAGTATTCTAAAACAGTATAGCAAATTTTAAGATGTTTTTCAGAAGAAGAATGCTAATATATTGTCGAAGTACAAACCATATAATTGTGCTATAGATCTTCACAAAGGAACACAACCATCTTTTGGCCCAATCTATAATCTTTTTCTAAATGAGATTTTGGCATTGAAGGATTATATTGATGAAAACCTTGCAAAGAATTTCATCAAGCATTCAAAATCTCTAGCATGTGCACTTATATTTTTTGTAAAAAAAAATGATGGTTTCTTGCATATATATGTTGATTATTGGAGATTGAATAAGATAATGGTGAAGAATCGTTGCCTACTACCATTAATCTCAAGACTTTTAGAACAACTCGGCCAAACCAAGATCTATATTAAGATAAATCTTTGTGGAGTATACAACCTAGTACGGATCAAGAAGGGAGATGAATGGAAGACTGCATTTTGGATAAAGTATGGACATTCTGAATATAATGTCATGTCCTTTGAACTAACAAATGTACCCACTATCTTTCAACATGTAATGAATGACATCTTTTGAGAATACTTGGATAAGTTTGTGGTGATTTATGTTAATGACATTTTGATCTACTCAAAAAATCTAAAAGAATATGAAGGGCATGTCAAGTTGGTATTACAAAAGTTGTGAGATATAGATTTGTATGCCAAACTAGAGAAATGTATACTTCATCAATCTAAGATGGAATTTTTGAAATACATTATATCTATTGAGAGTTTGAGGATGGATCCCAAAAAAATAGAGGCAGTTATACGATGGGACATTCTGAAGATTGAGAGACGTATGATGTTTTCTTGGATTTGTCAACTTCTATTGCATCTTTATCAAAAATTATTCTCAAGTTGCCGCATCTCTTATTCAATTGGCATATAAAGGTAAGTTGAAATGGGGGCCTCAAGCAAAGAAGGCATTCCAAGACCTCAAGACAAAATTTATCATGGTTCTAATCTTGGTGCATTTAAACTTTACAAAAACATTCTATATGGAGATTGATGCTTCAAATTTTGCACTAGGGGCTATACTTTCACAAATGGATATAGACAATAAACTCCATCTTATTGTATTTTATTCTTAAAAAAATTTTGTCATTAAAATTAATTATAAAATCTACAATAAAAAATTTCTTATTGTTATAGATTCTTTTTAAGAATGGAGTCATTTTTTCAAAGCAGCAATATATCTTATGATTGTATATACAAATCATAAGAACTTTAAATATTTTATGGCAGCTCGAGTTTTTAATTTCCATTAAGTTTAATGGAATATGTTATTATTTTAATTTAATTTTATTATTACTTATCAATTTAAAAAATATCAAGGATTATTTGATGCTTTATCAAGGAAATTATAACTTGTATCAAAAATAGGAAAGGCAGTGTTTGATCAAAAATATGTAACTTTGTTGAAGCTAGAGCAATTTTGCTTTTGTGCTACAATTACATCAACACCTATTGATTTTAATTTTCTTAATAAGATGCATATTGCAACTACTAATGATGCTTTGGCTCTTGATATCAAGTATCACCTGAAAGAAAATACTAACAAGTTCAAGCTTGAAGAAGATCTTCTATACTTTGAAAAACATTTGTATATCCCAAAAGAACCAACACGACTGTACGTTCTTCAATCTTGCTATGACTTTCCAACTGTGGGTTACTTTAGATTCAATAAAATCTTAAAACTTATTTATTGAGATTTTTAATGGCCTCAAATATAAAAAGGCAATGAAGGACTGTGTGCTCTCTTGTAACATCTATTTAAGGTCCAAAAATTCTCAACATCACCCTTATAGACTCTTACAATCCTTGCTTATTCCAAAATACTTATGATCTTTTATCTCAATGGATTTTATTATGGATTTTCTGCCATCTAAATCATTAGATAGCATCCTTATAGTAGTTGATCGACTTACAAAGATGGCTCATTTTTTTCTTTGCAAAAAAAATGCTTCTAGTGAAGAAACATCAAGGCTCTTTTTTGATAATATATATCGATATCATGGCTTACCAGATGATATTATATCCGATCGAGGATCTCAATTTATATCTAAGTTTTGGAAATATTTTTTTGAAATATTGAAGGTGGATATTACACTTTCTTTGGCTTTTTATCCTCAAACTAACAGCCAAAAAGAACAAATTAATCAAATTTTGGAGTAGTATTTATGATACAACATCAACTATCAATAAGACAATTAGATCTCATACCTATCGTTAATGAAATTTACATATAATCATAATACTATTCATTCCTCAACTTAACAAACACTATTTTATTTTAACTATGGATATCATTCGAAGCTTGATCTATGGAATATGCCAAAGAATAATAATCCAATAGCTAAAAGATTTGTAAAGCAGCTATCATAATACCAAACAGCCTTAAAGCTTCAATTGCAAACAACTCAAGATACTTACAAGACATCTGTAGATAAATTGAAGAATCAGTTGCCTATTTTTTATATTAGAGATAAGATATGGCTTTTTCAATGGAATATCAAGACAAAGCGGCCATGCAATAAGTTGGACTATTAAAGCTTAGGACCATTCTCTATTCAAAAGCAAATTAATCTAGTGGCATATTGCTTGGAATTACCATCTTCTATGAAGGTACATCCAATTTTTTATATCTCTCTTTTAGAATCTTATAAAAAATTGCATATTTTAAAAAAAATACAATAATCATTGTCTAATATCAAAATCAAAGATCATGAAGAATATGAGGTTGAAAAGGTACTTGATTCATGGTGAAGGTGGAACAAATTAAAATATCTTGTTCATTGGCAAGGCTATGATAATAATGAATGGACATAGAAATCAATCAAAAATCTTATTAATATACCTCAAAAGATACAAAAATTTCATTGACTCTATTTTCACAAATCCAAATGTGTTCAATGATAAGTTCTTGGTCAAGATTGTATTCAAGGAGTATTCATAATAGCAAGAGAGTTAAATTAAAGCCTTCATTAATACATAGTCATTTTTTCCAAGATAAAATAAAATAATAAAAAAAAATCAGTCTCCATGTCAAATCTTTAAGCATAAAAAAAATAAGATTCAAAAGATTTACTTGCTACGTAAGCTTTGAATGAACTACTGTACTTTTCACAACCTTCAATTGAGTAAAGTGAGGACGATACATTTTAGTACCAAGTATGATCTTAATTAGAGCCATTAGGAGTAAAATCTAACCATGCAAGTCTTAATTCCAATACTCGAGTTTTAATGATATTACTTGAGCTTAGAAAGGTAAATCGTTTTAAACCTAAGGTCTTGTTTGGAGGGTGTTTTGAAAGCCACAATGAAGATCAGATCCTTACATGGGATGTTTCAACAATGGAGGTACTAATTGAAGGCCATAGGTAACTTTTTTGAGAACTAGTAGAATCTTTTGTCCAAGAACAGAGAACAGAATATATAACTTCATTATTACAACATATTTTTAATTTTTTATATATATAGAAAGATTCAGCTTCTCTTAAAATTCGTCACTAGAGAAGAAGGTGATGTTAGGAACATATACTTTGGAAGTTTATAGAACCTTCTTGAATATTTTAGAGATTCTTGAGCTAATAAACGTTGATTGAGAAGCTTTTTAGTTGGTGAAAGTAACTTGAGAAACTTCCTAATTAGTGGAAGGAGCTCGAGAAGCTTTTAAGTTGATAGAAAGAGCTCAAGAAGCCTCTCAATTGATAGAAGCTGCTCGAGAAGCTTCTTAATTTGATAGAAGCTGCTTAAGAAGCATCCTAAATATGGATATATATAAAAATTAAGGCTAAAGAGTTCTTCAATCTTGACAATACATCTCTTGGAATTCTAGCTCACATTTTTTTTGTGTTGTTCGTGTATTCATTTGATTAATTCAAGTTTCTGTTGATTTCTTCTTAAAATCTTGTCCTAGTCCAAGTCTCTTATTTTGTATTTTCATGTACTTGACGCCTTGATCTATGCCAAATTGTATGCTTTGCAAAGATCTATTTTAATATAAATCTTAGCTTGGCCAAGTTATTCTAAAAGTACTGAGATTAACAATAGTGGATAATGATTCTTCACGGTTATATTATTCAATCTCCGATAATCAATGCACATACACAAGGAACCATCTTTTTTCTTCATAAAGAGTATAGGTGTATATGTTGGAAACTTTGAATGCTTGATAAAATTTTTTGCAAGATTTTTATTAATATAATCCTTCAATGCTAAAAAGTTGTTCATCTATTATTTTTACATGAATAAGTGTGGATTTCTATACTAGAAGAATTTTATGAAGCTTAGTGAATGCTTCATCTATAAAAAAAAAAGCAAATGCTTTCAAATCCAATAAGACAATTATTTGAAGCTTCTAAGGACCAAAATGCAAAAGAATTATAAAAGAATGAGTAGGTTGAGTAGAAAGAAAAGAATCTAAATAGTTTTTTAATGTTGAATTGTCTAGCCCCATGGTCCCTACTATGGTTGAACATCTTTGTTTTCTTAAACAATTGCACTCATGGTTTTAGTAATATATTGATTTGGTTTCTTCGGACAATTGCTAACCTTATGACTTTCCTTTCTATAATACAAGCATAGACCTTCTATCCAATGCTTCTTTTCTTATAGATTAAGAGATTTAAAATGTACTACATCAAGTTACATATCTTCTATTTCTAAATGTGAATTTAGAATACTTGCCAATATAGCACAAGTTTATCGGATTGCATGTTGTCTTGTTAAAGTCCATGAACATTGATCTTGACAATATTGGAATAATTGATTATATATTTTTTGACTAATAAAAATCCACAATCGCTTAATGAAAATTTCAAAGTTGCTCAAAATTGGTGATCTCTTTTCAAATAAAGGAGTAAATCATAATAATACTTGCCTTATAAGCAAAGAGTCAATCAATTCAATCCATTATTCTTTTGTCAAATAAGTATCAGGTTGTAGAATCATTATCAATTGAATTTGGTTGGCGAACCTTCCGAACTTTGAATGCATACCATCATATTTCTCCAAAAGACTAACTCAAAGCTCCTTATGTTATTGAATAGATAGATTTTTTTAGTGTAGCATAGATAATAGTGCATCCTCAAGCATAAAAATTGGAGGCAGATACAATCTTGATTGTGGTACTCTAGATGTTAGGTTATTATGAAATTTTGCAACAATTTCTTCAATCTCTGTAGTCCTAGTAGATAATATAGTAAAAACACTTATAATGGCATGTAACTTGGACTCGAAAGATTCAATCATACTAATATCTTGACTTCCAACTATTTTAAAAGAAAAAAAAATGAATCCATAAAAAAATAATATTAATTTAAAAGAGAGTAATCCATAACCTCTAAAATGCTTTAAAACCTTTAAAAAGAAACATGATCTATTCTTTTATAAGAAGAATAAAGTTCTAATATAATAATAAAAAAAATACCAATTTAAAGGAGGATAATCCGTAACCTCTAAAACATTGGTATACCTTCAAGAATAAAAATAATCCACTCTCTAATAAAAAAAGATCCAACTCTGATATTTAAGATAAATGCAGTCTCAATAAACTGTTAAGGACTCGAGAATACAAAGTAAGAGACTTGAATTAGAATAAGATTTTAAGAAGAAACCAACAAAAATTTAAATTAATTAGATGATTACGCAAATAATACCAAGAAAGATGAGTTAGAATTCCAAAAGATATATTGTTGAGACTGAAGAACTCTTCAGCCTTGACTCCCCTATATATCCCTATCTATGACACTTTTTGAGCAGCTTCCATCAAATCAAAAAGTTTCTCAAGTAATTTTTATCAATTGGAAAGTTTTTTAAGCTCCTTCTACTAATTACAAAGCTTCTTGAGCTACTTTCACTAATTATGAAGCTTTTCAACCAACTTTCCTTAATTCAAGAATCTTTAGAATGTTCTAGAAGATTTTGTGAACCTTCAAAATATATGTCTCTAATATAATCTACCATTCTAAGGATCTAATTTTTATAAACTATTAGCTATGTTATTTAATATTAAAAATATAAAAAATAAACAAGAAGAACATAACAAATTGTACAAATTCTACTTTAAAAGAAGATTTTTTCTAGTCCAAGCATTATTCCACTATTTATCATATATTGTACTTACATAAGTTATTTATAATCAATTTATAGTTATCTCCAAGGATAGTAATGATAATATAAGTACATTTTTTTCTTAAACCTAAAACATGCATTTTATTAAGAATACAATCTAATAAAATTTTAATTATATAAAGCTTATTTAAAGATCAAATTAAAAATAATTAAAAATAATTTTAGCTATTATATATTAATATAAATATATTTTATAATTTTATAATTTTATAATTTTTTTTATTAAATTTATTTTTTAAAAAATATTTTATAAGTGATTTTTAAAAATATAAATAAAAGAGCTATGATAAAAATTTATCTTTTTTAATATTATAAATTAATATGTAGCAATAATATGAAGTTATATTTATTTTACTATTATTTAATAATAATTCTTATAATTAATAAAAATATATTTTATTAATATATTTTATATGATAAAATTATTCATAATAAACTCCTTTTACAACAAAAAAAAAACAAAGGTACTTTTATCTTTAAATTTTTTAGATCCATTATATATTTTTTATTTTGATTTATTTTTGTAATTTTATTTTGATTTTTCTTTTTTATCAAAACAAAACTATTTCAAACTTAGAATATCTATAAAATATCTTTTTAATTGTGTTATTTGTTACTAATTAACTTTCAATAAATTTTTATAGAATCTTAGCTATTCTATGCAGATGTATAGAAATCAATAATAATCATGCAACAACAACAATTATACCATTTTATATTTATTTAGGCATTCTAAAGATAATTTAAACATAAAGAGAGAAAAGAAAAAATATAAAATAAAAAGAATTTTAAAAAACTAAAATAAATCTCTACAAATTGTATAAGATTTTTTTTTAAATATATTTTTTAATTTTTATATATGTTAAAAATTAATATTTAAATTCTTTTTAAGTAAAAGTCCATCTATTTTTATTCAAAGTCTTCATAATCTTCTCAAATTCATTCCCTCCTTGATATTTTTATATATAATATCAATAAACATTTGAATGTCAAATATTATATAGATGCTAGTAATGTATTTATTTTGAACCATTTTGACAAGTTATGAAGTTTTGTCTCTTTTAAGACTTAGCATTCTTGATTGAATCAAGTTATTCTATTTAATCTAAAACTTATTATTTAAACCTCAAAATGAGTTAATCTTTGGAACTTTGGACTTATATTGATATAAGTTATTTATTTCTATATCTATATTTATCAAGTCAACATAAATCCTAGGCATTACTTTAGGATTTTGTTTGATTTTTATTATTTTTATTTTATAAAATTTTATTAGAAAGATAAACAAGAAAATTATGAAATACTAATAAATAAAATAATTAATTATAATAATATTAATCATAATTTTTATATATATATACAATAAAATTTTAAGGGCAGTATGATTTTTTTTTTTTTTTTTTTTTCATTTTTTAAAAACTAATCTAAATTATCATGAACTTACATCAATTGCATTTTAGTTTTTGATACTAAAATAATAAATGGGTACCCTAGTGCTATTTTTCATCAAACAAGGACAATATTGCCCTGATAGGATTTGAACCAACAATGTTTTTGGTGCAACACTATACTATCCTCTAGTATGTTAAGGTCATTGTGGATAGAGCCAATTGCATTTTAGCACAAAAAAATCCATTAAAACCGATGGGTACTTCTTTAAATGGGCCAAATTCTACGTGGCTACTGCCTTACCCATGGAATTTAAAATTATAAACTAAACAGATTTATTCTATTTACAGGAAACGTGGTGTGAACACGTGGTGGCAGCATTGTAGCGGATGAACGTGTAATTAACGAGAATCTGTCCGTTACTCTTGCGTAATATATGAAAACGTAAAAGTTACTGTACGTACCGTTGAATCTACCCGTTCGTCGCGAGGTAAAAAGCAGAACACGGGTATAAGCAAGAGCCCAACTCAACATTCTCCATGTGGAAGGACTCGGTAACGGCACCTACACCGACAACTGTATAATGGTTGCCACCTGATTTTACCGGGTGTTAGGAAAATCCACGTCAGTAGGGATCTGCAACTTTTTGCCGGTCCACTTTATTAAAAAACCGGAAGTAGGTGCCATTTATAGCGAGATCCTTTTTACACTTTGACGTGATCCGGAAGATGGCGCTGTACGCCCTCATGTTTTACGTATCACGATTCGTATAAATATGTATATCTACTTATCATACTAAATACATCATAATCAATACGTATTATTATACATATACTTTGCTCGTCTCCTTGTTGTCACCGAGTTTCGGAATTCCTTGAATCGGTGTCATGCATCGCATCACAAGACGATCGGTCGGACTGATTTTTACGATTGGTCTGGTCTTCGCTGGATGTTCCGGAAGACGGGACTCGTCCGCCACATTTACGTGTGTGATTGAGCAGTGGAGCCTCCGAAATAAGAAAGCCGGTGGGTGCTAGTTCGAATACATTACTCATTTCCATCACATTGGTGAATTCCGCACTGTAGCTCACTCGAGGCTGGATTTGGTGGAGTGGAGTTTTAAGTATGCATTGATGTCACACTGATGAGATTTCCCGGCGTTTAGGCTGGATATCGTGACACGCATGTGAGCTGTTGCGGTTGAAACCGATTCGGAGCCCCGCGCTTGGAAATGCCGCAGAAAGCCAGTGCTCTCGCGTAGGTAACCGTTTCACTGCTTCTCCGAAAGTAAACATCACGACAGAAACTACTGGCGGTCGTAGGTAGGTAGGCATTGAGCTGGAATGCGCTTGCAGGTGAGACTTGCGAGGAATATCTAACGGAGCGTTCCATGCAGGGAAGTGCTGTAGCTCGACAGACGTCACTGAAAACAAGTAGAAACTGGATAGTTTTATGTACAGGTCATGCCGAAGACCGAAGAGGTGCTGACTTTTATGACATATTTGGCATTTACCAGTACTCCATCAGGTTGCGTTAAAAAGTAATGTCTAACCATGATTTGGATCCGAGATTTGTGTGAATCCGCTGGAGTGCACGAGCAGCAGTGAATAGAAGGCTTACGCGCTATTGGCATTGATTATGGAATAGGCGTGTGATGCGCAATGGCAATTTTGACCTGTCGCAATTTTGAGTCCGGGTCTTACTGGCTCGCCATCACACTCTAAACTATGGAGCGGAAGGAACAGTGAGGAACTACGAGATGCAGTAAGACTCTTCGGCCGGTTCTTTATCTCTGGCAGACGAAGGAATTTAATGCAAGTGACAGAGGTTGGTATGGAAGCTTGCTTAGTGAGTTGAGACTTAGTTAGAGTATTGACAGTTGCCCACACATGGAGCCAGGATATACCTCGGTTTGATTATGCGGCGTGGACTTGTGTGTACTCATTTGTGGGAGTGAGTGAATACTGGCGCATTGGCTAGTATTGCTTAACAATGCTGCTCAGTCGCATTGGCGGTGTATTCGAACTAGTGTTTAGCTAATTGATTGCGAGTACATTCGGATTCGAGTTTGAGGGTACAAGAACCTAATTTGGTTCCTCAGACGGGTACAACGATGATCCGAGATGGGCTGAATCAGTCGGTGATGAAAGAGTTTCAACGGTCGCTCAGCATTGACAGGCTGCTGGTGCGTGAGACTCCCAAACACTCGCCGAGGTATGGGTTGATGCCCAGTCGGAATCCTCACAAAGAAGCGTTCAATTGGGCTCATGTCTTCATTGTCGTTCTCCTCACGCTCTTGGCCGGTACCTTGTTCTTCCTCTCGTCCATCCCATCCGAGCAGCTCATTGCACCATCGGCCTCTCAGACTCCCGATGACACTGCCGTTGACCCCGAATTTCTGCTCCTCAAGCTCAGTGCCTTGCAGGAAAAGGTACTCAAAGCATCGATTGATGCGCAAAAAGCTAGGAAGAAAGGGTTCCCTCTCTCCCTACCTACTGCGGTCGCGGATTTGAAGCTCGAGAGATCACGAACCCATAGCATGCTCTCGGACCTCACCATTGGACTGGATGGTATTGCGAAGAGTCTGAAGGAGCTGAAGCAAACGCAATCGAGGGAAAAGAATCCGACCGTGTTCAATGCCAACAACCTCTTGGCCAATGTCGCTGGCGGCGACAAAGGGATTGTGTCCATAGAGGAGACGAAGCTGATAAATCGCGTGCAAACACCACCGGTAAAGGGAAGCAACTCGGCGCCCTCAGAACCGTTGTACGAATTTTTCGCTCAGGATGAGATTCGCAAATACCTCTCGGTACTACTAATCCTATCAAATTCTTTGGATTTTCTGTGACACATTTGGTTCTTGCTTGTAGGGTTTAACAGGGAGATTGTGTGTTTTCGGTGGCGGAGCAGGTTAGGGAGAATCGAAGAGGAGCCAAGAATTTTATGGGTGTGAGTGCTACCTATGGCACAATCGGGCACGCCTGTGTGTCCAACAAGGCCTTATTGGAGAAGTACATGGATTACGACATAGGGGAGGTTTGCAAGGACGATTGGGTGATTGCACAGCAGCTTATCCTCAGGGGGTGCGAACCACTTCCGCGGCGGCGATGCCGTGCGCGGGGTCCGAAGGTGTACAAGCCACCTCCCCCTGCAAATGAGTCCCTGTGGGCCATTCCCGCCGACGAAAACATCCGGTGGGATAACTACTTTTGTAAGAATTTCTCGTGTTTAGCAGATTACGTGCACCGCAAGAAATTCTTCAAGTGCAGTCCATGCTTCGACTTAGAAATCCTCGAGAAGCAGCGTTGGGTGGTGCCGAATACCACCGACGGCGAGTTTCTGATCACCGACGTGCTCGCACTAAAGCCCGGGGAGATCCGCATCGGCTTGGACTATTCCATGGGCACAGGCACCTTCGCAGCACGCATGAAGGAACAGGATGTCACCATCGTCTCCACGACGCTCAACTTGGGCGCGCCCTTCAGCGAGACGATTGCGCTTCGTGGCCTGGTCCCGCTCTACATCTCAATCAACCAGCGCCTCCCGTTCTTCGACAACACGCTGGACATTGTGCACACCACCATGTTTCTCGATGCCTGGATCGACCACCAGGTTCTGGATTTCATCCTCTTCGACTTCGACCGGGTCCTGCGCCCCGGCGGCCTCCTTTGGCTGGACAGATTCTTCTGCCACCGGGAGGAGCTTGCCGAGTATATGTTCTACTTCAAGCGCCTCCGCTACAAGGCGCACATGTGGGTTACCGTTCCGAAAACGGACAAGGGCAGGGACGAAGTGTATTTCTCGGCTGTTTGGGAAAAACCTTACACCCCATTCTAGAGCGAAGCAGTGCGAGAATAATCGTCGGCTTGACCATTTTTCATTAGAATGGATTCCACTGATTGTGGTATCTCTGATCCGGTCATCAACAACCGCGAAACGATCATGCAGTTGGCTGTTGAACGATCAGCCGGCTGTCTTTGAGGACAGCCATGGCCCCCTTTGTGTCGAAATGTACAATTTCGTCAGCGAGCTTTTGGCCAGGAGACCGTAAAGTTCAATGCACGTTTGTTGATCAACATCATTTTTTTTTCAATTATGTGAATATATTTTGGAGTAGAATTTGCCTGCGGTAAACATGTGGGTGTGTATAGCAGATATAATTCAGTCTGAATTCTGGTGGCGGGTTTGATATTTCAAGCGTGATGGAAGATTTTAACCTCAGTAATGCTACACACTACTCTGGCTTCATGTCTAACTATTTTACCACTCTCTCCACATCTTAACGAACCTGTACAGTCATTTTTTAGCATAACTTTGAAATGCATCACGCCGCAAGAACGCCTCCATTTCTTACCATGGAACTCACGAACGTGAAGTACGCGCACTCCACTACCATAGCTGCACAGTAGCTGCCACGAATGTCTATGAAAGATAAGAATCTACGTCACGGACTCAAACAATCAGGATTGGCATCGAAGGAACGAGTCCATTGGAGCTGTATAAGCGATGTTCGAACGAGGAGCGTCATTTGTGTATGAAATCATGTAATGTAATCCTATAACTTTTATCCTTGCGCCAGATTGTCAAAACATTTTCCAACCACGAACCCACAGAATGAAAGACCACTTCAATTATCTACATACATCTTGATACAGATTCTAATTCATCCACTGACACCATCTTCTGATGAAGCCAATGAATTGTGCAACCTAGTATCGGAGGAAGACTTGGAAATGTTGACCTTCCAAAACCGAGATCTCGTCGTCTTTATAGAAATTCGTGAATGTCGCGTAGCCAAGAGCGAATCTGAAGCTGCCAGTGCCGCCCGTCACGGCAACGTCGCTAAAGTCGGAGGAAGGAAAGTTGAGGGTGGTCCCCTGAAAGCTCAGAGTGCCGTTGAATGAGCTCGTGTTGAAGCTGGCGGTGAAAAGCCACGTGAAAGCCAAAGGGCCGTCGCCCACCTTATCTACCACTCGGATGCCGTGAGCTCTGCCAAGGACGGGGGAATTCTCGTAGTGTGCCGCGGTGATGGCGTGGTTGAACGTGATGATGCGACTCTTGAAGCTTCGTGGCCTTGGTTCGGAACCTTTCATAGCCAGTTGAACAACTTCGGTGGGGATGGGGAATGGGGTGAACAGTCCGGGATTGTGTACGTAAAACTCTATGCTACTCGGACCATCGCGTGAACCTTCAACCGAGGGAGGCAATCGCATGAACAAACTCAAGGCAACGAACACCCACATCACGAATCTCGTTCTCGCCATAACCATCACCAGAACCACCCTTTCTTCAACAAGGTTTTAACAGCGTCTGCAATTCTACACAATCTGGCCCGTTTCTATTCCAGTCTTGCTGCTCAAGTAGTGACTAATTTGCACACATAGATCAATTTGGAAGACTTATTGACAAAGGGCGAGGGATCTACGTCGCAATATAACAGCACGTTCCTCTACTTCAAGCTCAATCGAAGCAGAACAGCAGAAGCTAAATCCAATACAGAGAAGGAACGTGAGGAACTCGGCGACGCTTTTGAATCCCGACCAACCAACAATAACAAGGGTCCACAACCTTGGAGCGTTTCAAATGTGCAAGGGAATTGCATAAAACGGCAGCGACTGCCTGAAAAGTGTGATGATTGGCATGGGTATCACCATGAAAGGATTGCAGGGAGGGATGTTTTGAAGCCGCGAGCTTGCTCACAAGCACGTTTGTAATAGCCCGGGATGAGTAGAGGACGACCCTAGTGCGGACACTGGGATTGCCCCTAGTACAAATTATAGAAACGGATGTAGACCTTTGTACAGTGCATGGCGATGGCAACCAGTGCTGGTGGAGACCGTTTACCTGTCGACTCTACCCGGTCACCGTCATCGCTCGACAAAAGTGCGCATGAAACACAACAAAACAAATCACAGACAAAAAGTAATTGAATTCTCGGTTTCTACAAAAAAAAAAAAAAAAAAAAAAAAAAAAAAAACTAGCCCAAATCGCAAAAACTAGCATAATGTCTCCGGTGAAATTGAGGTCGAATTTCTACAGCCCTCGTGCAAGTATGGCCGGCACGCGTCCAGCATCCTATACAAATCGGTAACTGAGGACGTTTAGTGTGTCACGCTTGCGGCCTTGTGAGGTCAACTTAGTTCTTCTAGCATTGACTTACACAAGTTGTAAAGACTTGTTGGCTTTACCTGGAATAGGGGGAAAAGGTCGCCGTGGTTTAAAACCTCTGGATGCAGAGCCAATGATCTGGGCGCTGGGTTAATCTGGCTCGAGGGGACGGTAGTGCCTCCCAAACAGGGTTGCAATAAGTGGGTTTGCAATGTTTTAGGTACGCTATCACTGAAAATTCCGGACACTCAGTCAAATCACATCAGAGCCGAGTCAAAATCAGTGTACAGGCTTCAACCCAACTGCATCCACCAATCTAGTCGATATCTTTCGCCACCAAAACCCGCCGCAGTGACTCCAGAAGAGCTAACAGATCCACCCTCCCCACGAGTTTGTCCATCAACACTGCCATTCACTGGTTGGTGACGATTCGATCAGTTGTTGATTACGTATGAATCACAGTTTAATCTGTGTTTTGTCAATCATTGGAGTCATGGGTTCCTGTGCAGAGAGCTCAATAGGTGTGAAGCCTATTGCAATACCGTGCGACGAAGGTAATTAATGACGGAGGTTTCTTCTAGATGTGCAGAGTGTTGAAAGCACTTGGTGAACAAATATAAAAAAAATATTTATAACCTGACTTGTGATTAGTAGACTGGTTAGCGACCAAGTTGACAATGTCAGGCATTTTCTCTATTCTTCATTAAAAAAACACAAACACGAATGGATGAATTATGAATGTGGAATGGTGGACTTTCACACCTTACTCCTGCTTCTCTTTAGAACATCACAGGATTGGAAAGAAATGCTCCAGTTACAGCTCGAAAATTCTTCGTAAATCTATTCTAAATTCTAAAACTTTACCGAGTGTCGACAAGTATTGCCCGGGGTTAACACTGTTGAATTTACACGGTATTTCTCCTCATATTTGTAGCACGGGCCCAGTTGTTACAACAAGGATGCTGATTGAGGCAATAATCCCGAAGAACTGTCTCTTCAACACACAGTCCTGGTCAATATAAACGTCACAGCATCTTTCCTTTACTTGGGGGGACTCCTTTGCAAGTTCAACATCGATTGGTTTTGTCCGTGTGTGTCCATGTGCCTCAGGATTATTGCTAGAAGAACCATGAATAAGATCACTCATTGATGAATATTTTGGATCTGTAGGCTACTTACAAGCTGTTTCACAAATCCAATATTGCTCACTCATCGAATTCTCAATATAAAATGTTGAGGAATACGACATGGGGTTTGTGCAGCAATGAATCGCTCACCATCCGAGCGAATCTTCGTGGCCCCACCTGCTAGCATTACGTTGGACAGCACGCTACGCTTGTTTTGACTTCATGTGTGGCTGCATGGCTTTGGCGCTATTATGGGATAATCAGATTGCAGACATATATATATATATATATATATATATATATGTGTGTGTGTGTGTGTGTGTGTGCGTGCTCACATTGTGCTCTGCTGTTTGTTTTATATTTTGTCTTGTGTGTGTGTGGAGCGTACATTCCTTCGTGAGCTCAAGGACTTGAAATGCGGTCCCGAAACATTCAGAACACTCACATGATTCACTTACTGTTTCGCTTCTACAGTCGGGGTGCACCGGATCCACCATGATATTACACAAAATTTTATGGTACAAAGAATACATACTCTTGCTTCTAGGATCACGCTAACACATGGATTCAATTATAAGCTGTCTGTTTCCAACTTTCCGTGCCACCTGAACTATTTCCCACTGGCAACATGGGGCTGGAGCTGCCAATCATGCGATGTTGTTGTTTTTCTGGCCTCTCCATTATGGAGAGCAGAGCATCGTCGTGGTTATATGCAGCCCTCGGACCATATGTCAATCCTGTTCTGCGTACAATACTCAAAGGAAGTGCAAGATCTGGAGTAAAATTAGCTTTCAGTGACTCTAAGACAGTTATACCCCTGCCGAATTCTAGCTTCCAGCACGGAAGAGTTTCCAATCTGCCAAACCAGAGGCGGGGTATCTTAGATTAGGGTTTGGTTGTGCGTCTCGGATGATTGATGGCAACAACACTTCATGGACCTGCAAGTGAAGGCCTCCCTGTGCAGGAGCATGAGTTTGCGGATGCTGTGGAGGAAGAATGCATTTTCCATTCTTACAAAACAACATTCACGTGATTCACTTTGAGGCAACATGGGTTGTCGATTCGTGAAGATAGCAGTTCTCATTTCGCACGAAGGACAACGTGATGAGGTAGAACTTCGAAGCGTGATAGCAAAGTTGAGGAATCTTTTGTGATGCCTTGCACTGGAGGATAACTGCAACCTGGAGAAAGCAAATTCCCCGCTGTAACATCCTAAACCTGGTTTTTTTGTTACATTTGTGTTGTGTTGTTCAACATGGTTTTTACAGAGGAAGAATTCAGGGACGTTTGTAGCACAGCTCCAGGGTGGGTTGATTCTCAGAATGGACTGGCTACCTCGATGACCTGGGTTCATCCTGTGTCACCGTGTTTTGATAATTACCAGAGAGATGAACTTTGTACTTTGGTGGACCATCGTTAATCCGTTTGATTAGGAATATGAAAACTGAGGATTAGGCAAGAGACAGTGAGAATTAAGCCGTCCTGTTCAGTCGTGCTCATGCTGGTGAATAGAACGCCCACATTCTTTTCATGTGCACAATAACCACTAATATCGTTCGTTGGATCTGGATCTTGCAGTAAATCTAAGGATAATCAAATGAAAAGTTTGATAAGATTGATTGTACATGTTTGCTAAACAAAATTGTAAAAATGAATGTTGAGATAATTAGTAAAGTGAATATGGTTTGTTGTATACTTGTCATTGATGGATGATTTGTAAATTATTAAATAAAGAATATATTTGATACAAAGAAGATGTATGTCTAAGCTAAACTATCTCCTCTCAAGTGTTACGACATACAACTTAAATTGAACAACAATATGTAACATAATCTATCATGGGGTTGTTTCTGTTTTTCTTTTTTTCTTTCTTCAATGTGCAAGTAATTTTTTGTTGTTGCAAAAAAAAATTTATTGTCTTTTACGTATTTTTTTTCTACTTATATTTTCTTCTAAAATTAATACTTGTGATTCTTGTTTGTAATCAATTGTCTATTGAAAAATTTCAAATAATTGTACTTGATGTATTTACTTTATTGATTGAAGAGTATCTTCAATTTTAATTTTTAGGTGTCAATTTGAAAGTGTTGTATTTTTAATCTTTTTGATTCTACAAAGATTTAGAATACTTATAATTTAGACTTTATAAAATTATTTAAAATAAATTGCTAAGATTTATAATATAATTTGATAGAAGTTGTTGAAGCCAATTGCATCAAGTTTTAGTTTTTAAAATTTTAATCTTAAAATAAGATGACAAATATTTACCAAAAATATTTTAAAAATAATAAATATTATAAAATTCTAGTTTAAAAATTAAAATTTTAAATATATATATATATATATATATATATATAATCAAAATATACAAAATTATCTAAAACTTTATATAGGAAAAGTTACATATTTTAATAATATTTTGGTATAAGTCAAAAATATTTTCTAATTTAATATAGATACTTGAAGCAAATTCATTAATATATAAATTTGCTTCAAGTATCCATATAAAATTATAAAAAACAATTATATAAAAAAGTAATGCAAGGCATATCTTAAAATAAGACAAATATTTGAGTCAAATATAAATAATACAAAATATTTCAACTATTTTGTATTATTTCATCTAAATTACATCATCATCTGATTTCAAAAATTTACTTTATTTTTACTTTTTGGATTATAAAATTGACATTTAAAAATAAAGAAGATAAAAAATGATTTAAGTATTAAAATTTGATTTTCTTATGGTCAATTACAAGAAACATGACTTTCAATATAACTATGAGTTTTTATAAAATATTTTAATATTTTAAAAATAAAAATAAAAAATCTTGTATATTTGATAATTATCTCAAATTCTTTTATAATTCTTTTTATTTGAATTGTAAAATCATTTTTACTTTTTATTTTTTAAAATAAATAGATTAATACTAAATGTCTATATAAAAAATTTAACAAATATTCAATTTTATTTTTTTACTTTTAAAATTACAGTTATTATATACAACATAAAATAATTAATACTTATAAAAATATAATTATTTTTTTATATTATTGAATTATGATGTGGTTAAATATTTATGAAGTGTATATGCAAAATAAATAAACAATTTTGTTTTTTAAATTTACGTAGGATTTAAATTTATCCTTATATTTTTGAATTTTATATTTTTGTATTATTATAATCATATCAAAGAATTTATTTTATTATGTAACAACAAGGTAATCCATTGCTACCCCTGTTTGGATTAGCATCTGCTAGCTTTTTGCAACTCTGTGAGGCAACAGTTCGATATGCAAAAAGTATTTTAAACATTTGCTTAGTTAAGTTAATATTACAAGTTTTATGCAAATTATTATTTTGAGTAAGAACCATAGAGGGAAAAAAATAATTAAGCATGTAAGGAGGAAATTCCAATACTGATTTTTTGGTTGTATATATAAGTTGTTTTGTGCAATTCTAAGTAATACAATTCTTTAAAATTTTACATTATATGACAAAAAGTTCAACACTGATCATCACGGGAATTAATATGCAGTTAATACGCAGTTTACAAAAATTCTGAATAAATAAACTGTATTTAATTTTTTTAATATATGCATATAGAAAGAGAACATACATTCAAGGTTAAACTTTTGCATTTACAACTTCAAATGTTAATGTCTGATTAATTAATTTAAACAAAAAATCACTCTATGTATCAGAACAAAAATATATTGAAATATCATATGTGTGTGTGTGTCTATATATGTATATATATACTTAAATAAATAAATAAGTATTAGTTAAGTAATATATATATATATATATATATATATGCAAGTTCTTTGTAAGCCATCGTAAGAAAATATTTGGATACAGCTAATTTGTTCAAACCATTCAAGGAAACATCATATTTTTACTATCAAATATCAATTTTTAAATTGACATTATATATATATATATATATTTATTATGTTAATAAACACTACCTTCTCTTATTTTTGTTTTGTTTTGTTAATTAAATTCTTGTTATTCTTGTTATTCTTGTTATTTTCAAGAAATAATTTCAATTATTATGTATATCATAAAATTATAATTTTGAAAATTCTTATTTACATTAAAAAGTTTTAGCAAATCATTGATAATCATCATTTAATTTGTATTTTGATACAGAGACTCTAAGAAACATATAAAAATTATTTTCAAGTTTTTAATAAGATATTCTTTTCTACAACTTAAAGAATATCTAATTTATTTCCATGTTTTTTAATTATTAAACTCAAAGTATTGAAAACCTCCAATAATTTGATGTCAAATAGTATTTTACTTAAAATTAAAAGTATAAAAAAAATCATGATATATTTTTAAATGTAAAAAAATATTTTTTTAATACTCTGAAATTATTTTTAAAAATTGATATGTTAAACAAATCTTGTGTGCAATGGCTTAAGGCACTTCCTTCTTCTTCTTCTTTTTTTCTTTCTTTTTTTTTTTTTTTTTTTTTTTTCCTTATGCTTCTTTTTGTTTTGTTTTGTTTTGTTAATTAAATTTAACAAAATTTCATAATACATTTCATATAATTCTTTCATTAACTTTAAAAAGCTTATTAATTTCATTTATTGTGTATGTATTCAACTAATTCAGAAAAAATGATTACAAAAATTATACAAAATCTGCATGTAGAGGTTGTTCTCAAAATATAAATGTATTCCCATGCATTTTATTTTATTTTATTTGTTTTTAAGAGATTCAATGTGAACGTCCTCCTTATAAACCTCACCAAAACAACAAAATGGCTCTCAAATCCTCCTCACGCTCACCACAACTCATTTGCTTTGCCAAAAGCTTCAATGCCAACATCTTCCTACACATTCCACGTGTGCAGGAAAAAAAGAAAAAAAGAAAAAAAGAGAGTAAAATTTCACAATATCAAAATATTTACGTGGAACCAGATGATTACACTAGTACACCCGTTTCGGATTACTTGGAATCATAAATCCCTTTTCACACCCCGCGATCACGACGAGCGAGGGCAGCGGTGGGAACGGAGCCCTATGGCTCCCGCACTGGTCCAAACTTGAACCCCGCCCTGGAGGCAATCCAAGAGCGGGAGAAGAAAGACGACGCCGAAGAAGAAACCCGAAGAACAGGATCGTAGGTGGGTGGGTGCCTCCATCGCCATGGCGATGCTGCCGTTGAGCTCCGGAACTGCATTAGGTTCATAGAATGTGGGTTGCTCTCTGAACCCTCTTTGGAGCGGTTGCTCTTTTGTATCCGGATCTCTCACTTTTTTCTGTTCTGTTCGTGCCTCGTCCGACCTCTGATTGCATCTCGAGGTTTTTTGTGTGCGTAGCGGGGATTTGACGACGGTATTGGGTTTCGAGGAATTTGAGGGGTCAACGATGGAGTTGAATTGGATTGGGTCGGGTCGGGAAGGTTTCGATGGTGGTGGGGTATGAGGGGTTGGTGATGAGGAGGAGGAGGAGGCTTCGATCAGGGTTCTCGTAGTGATGTGCTTGCTTCTCCGAGAAGGAGCAGGTGGTAGGTGCATTGTATTGGTGGAGGGAGAACAGTCAGGGGAACCGTGTGTTTGGAACCCAGGGTGGCTGTGTCGCGTTGGACGTGGATTGGTGCAGTGGAGCTTGAGGTTGAAGCTGGGCTTTCTATTCTGGTTTCATGTGGGTGGGAGGCAATTGAAGACGCTGGATTGTGTCGGGTTTGATGCACATGGAAAGGTTGCAGGTTCTGGGTGTTATCGGAGGTTTGGGAACCGCAGGTTTTGGGTTTTTCGAGCAACACGGGTGGTTGACAGGTGTCCGCACGCAAGATGGCGACTGGTGGCGGTGGGGACGATGACCCCACTTATGCAAATGTGGTTGCCACAGCTGAGCATGATTCAGGCGTGGCGAAGGGCAAGAAGAATTCAAAAGCCGCTGCCAGTTTTTTCATACCTTTGTCCAAAAAGGCGAAACTTGCCACCGTAGCGGACCCTGTGGTAGAAGTTAGTAAGAATGCAAGCGTCGGAGGGGAAGAGAAGGACGACGATTTTCAGGTGCTCCCTAGCATTCACTGGTCGCCGAGTCCATCAATTTGTTTGATTTAGTGATGCTTTTACGTACTGTATGTGTTTACGTCGAACTCAAATGAAGCATAGCCTAATATTGAATTTTGAGGTAGAACTGTCCAGTAATGGCAAAAGCGATATACAGATAGGTCTAGGAGGATGTTCCTCGATAAGGTTGCGTCTCAATCTGCCGTAAACTTTCAAATCTCAGGAGCTACACATTACTATTACTGTGAGGAGAAGCCCAGTACTTTAAAATTCACATTATTTTAGAGGAGGATTTCATTTGGCGGGCATCTGGGTTCTACGTTGGTTTTTATTCAATGCGTTCGTCTGTGTTCAATTGGGCTGGGTTTCACTCAAGCTAGAATTACAATTTGTCTAATTTGCGTACTGCCGAATCTATTTAGGAGCCCTCGATGACGTCGGTCCTGGCGACAATATTTGACAAGAAACCATCTTGTAAGAAGGCAAATGTGAGACAAGACCAGAAAAAGGAGGTAGAGAATGTACCTTCTTTGCAAGATGTCCAGACGGGAGAATCCCAACTTCAGTGCCCCCTCGGTATATTCGTTAGGCCTATAACTTGCGCGCATTTCATTTTGAAATTCTGTTAATACTAGGATTGATTTTCTCGATTTTTCCACTGGTAACTTTCTTGTACTCGCACAACATCTCATATTTACTTGGCTTTCGGTTCAATTAATGTCATTTAATGTTCGTTGGCTCGTTCTCAGAACAAAAACAGGAAGTGGGGCACTCACCCTCCAAAAAATCATCAAAGGCATCCACAGCAAAGAAGAAACGAAAAGCTCAGCAGAGTGTTACGGATACTAAGCCGTCTGTGGGAGTTCATGGTGCCGACCTTTTTCTGCAAGCAAGGCTTGCGGCAGAGGTAAGCCATCCAAGTCTGGTCACGAATACTGTCACTTTAGTAATTATTCATAAAATCTTACTGACATTGCGATATTCAACTCACTAGCGGATTATTTTCGTAATATGCTTTCAAGTAAGGGTAACCTGATGTGTGACGATACCTCAGCTTGTGTTTTCACTCTGCCTTAAACATCGTATCATCGTATTTTCTGTAGGAAAATACGAGGTTAAGTGCAGGAAAGGCAACACATCCTTTCTTTGCCCGTCCAAAGTCGGGTGGCGCACAGTCTTTGGGTACAGACGAGGCAATACATGCCACGAAAGGTCAGAGTCTTAATTCAGCCTCAGACTGTGCCGAGGTACGAACCCTGAATCTGCTGGGTACTTCTTTGATCAGAACATGTCCTTATTTACTTACGTTCTGTTAGTCTGCAAAGAAGCAATGTGCTGGTTCATTCTTGAAGGTTTTGCTCAGATTATACGGGTTGTTCCAGCGCTTAATCAGTTCTGTATCTAATATCCACTGACAAGCCATCACCAATTTGGTTCCTCAATAACAATTTCCACGAGTATGTTTCTCTTTTAGTTGAGCTCTGTATGTTATGCAAGCACGAAGGTTTTTGGTGAGTGATTTACATGTCAAATTTCTAATGTGTGACGCCACGGCATGTTTACTAGTTTAAAAAGAAATTCCGATTAGCTGACCAGAACTGGATGCAAATAAATCTAAACCTTATTCTTATTTGATCAACTTCAACCATCATCGTCTGTCTGCAGAAGCCTCGTCGAATGAGCCCCCTTAAACCTCCTCACCCCTTTTTTGCTCGACAAAATCTGGGAGGTGCAAAAGCCATGACAGTTGATGAGCAGAGCTTGGAAAGCGACAGTCAGCCTCCTCCTGCGCCCTTTCATATAACACAAAATATGCCGGTATGTTGTCAGATCGATTGACTCATGCTTTCATTTATGCTACGTTTGTGAAACTGTTAGCAATGGTTACTCGCATCAGTCTCAGTTAGGAATCGGTTGAATTTGTGAGGTCTACCTGCACAAGAGGTGTTCGTTTACATTGGACTGTTGTGGGATGAGGATTTGAAGGAGGATGAGACAAAGCCGGTATGGAATTCAAGCTGGACGTGGCGTGATATGCCTGCTAAAGCAGATCAGAAAATTGAGGGGTTCTATTCGTTCTTAGCCTCCCAGCCTTCATATTCATGGACTTGGCCGTCTTCAGAGAAGCGGAAAATGCAATCCGTTTCTAGGGTTGATGCTTTTAGGCGTGTTATCGACTACTTGACGGTACATGTCACACCAGCTCTTAGAAGATCCTTTTCACAATCCAAGGGTGGAAAATGTAGACCACCTTCTCATCTTCTTAGGATCTTGGGTCAAGATTTTTATATAATCGATTGAGGTCTTGTGCCAAGATATTAGGTGGATCATTATGAGTCGGCTAAGGCTATTCTACGCTTCTAGGCGAATAATCTGATGCGAGCTGAATGATTCCTAAATTAAAAGGATTTCTGAAATTAACTCATTTTTAGGAATTGGCATACTTCAGTTGGAGAGGTTTCAGATAGCTAGAACTTGTGCTGAACAGGCTGGTACCTTGCTGTGACAGGGTAAAGATGCAGGTACACATTTCTTGCTTGGTGAGGAGGTGGAATCTGTCGCTGCTGAAACCCAAAAGCTGGTGCAATTGTGAGTTTCGTCGTAGCTTCGTTCTCATGTTTTCCTCAAACTCCGTTGTGCTAATATCCGTAATCGCTTCTGTTTACGCCATAGTTTTAGTTGAGGTCCTCCTCGCAGCTCATGTTAGAACTTTGCATTTAACATCAAGTTTCCTAATTCTTTCTGTGGGCTTGATATTTGGGATTCCGTTTGTTTTCGAGACTTAAGTGGATGAAACACTTATCTTTTTACAGGTTTTCCTCGTATTACTATCCCTATGTACATAAAGACTTTCTTGAGCAAAATTCAGCACTACAACCTTCGACAGAGCGTCAATTGAAAGATGTTAATAGCAGTCGGAACGTATTGTGGACTGATCAATATCAACCTCAAGCATGTCAAGAGGTCATTAATTTTTTGCCGCAATGTCAGTGTTTTGATATCTGCTTTCTGTTATTCCTTCTGTTTCTGGTGTATAGGTGGATATCATATTATTTGTTGGTGGAATAGTTAGAGTGTTATAATATCTAATTGATGAATCCTTCATATTGACAAGTTCTTTCCTGCTCCAGAATTTTTTTCTTCGTTGCAAGATGCAAGTAGTTAAACGGCTTCACAGTTGGTCATTGGGTCTTTTAAGCATTTTACTATGTGGTTTGTAGGTTTGTGGAAATAAAGAGTGTGTTAAAACTCTAAGCTCCTGGCTTCAGAGCTGGGGAGAAAAGATTCTTCAACAAAAGGGTTCAGTGAAAAATAAAGAAGAAGATGAAGGCAGCTTCATTGATGATGACAGTGATTTTGAAGACTCGCCTTCCGAAATCGATGACAATGACGATTTATATAATTGTCTCCTTGTCACGGGACCTGTTGGGGTAAGCTCATTCAAAGTTAATTTGCCTATGTAATTGCGAAAGTTGAGGGTTTTAAACTTTATTTTATTTTATTTTATTTTTGAGTTCTTTACTCGAAACGCGTTGATGATCTGTTTAATCTGCACTACATTTTCTACCAGCGAGTCTCAAGTCCTTCTATTTCAATGCATGTAAGGAGTCAGTTGGCCAGAGTAATCTTCAACGTGTACATTTCTGCCGTTATCAATTTTTTCTACACAAGCTTGTAACTCTCAGTCAGATGTATCTGATGGGGTGGATTGATACCTGTGATTGGTGTGGGGGTTCAGTGTGGCAAATCTGCAGCAATTTATGCATGTGCCATGGAACACGGCTTTACAGTAATTGAGGTGTGTACTCAAAGTTGATTTTGGTGTCAGTTGCATACACAACCACTTAGTTTCAAATAGCTGAATTTGTACACTGAATTCGGAGGTGTTAATGTTATGCTGTTGTCACGGGTCAGGTGGGTTCCATCGACAGCGTCGTCATAGAAGTCGGTATTGTTTGTTTCTTGAAATTGCATTAGTTGCAGTGGTGGGCAGGTTTATGGGCAATTCTCCAGCATGGTGATACTCTGTGAAGTGGATACGCTATTTTCATTCAGAATTTAGGAACATATGTTATTACGAAGGTGTTGATATTTTAGTGAGCAGTTGAACTTCAAGGAATCTGTTAAACCTTTTTTTTCTGGCTATTGCAGGTCAATGCTTCGGAATGTCGAAGTGGAGCATTAATAAAGCACAAATTCAGCCAGGCTATGGGATCTCATGGTTTAAGCAAGAGGTTTGCGAGATGTATACCCTGCTCAGTATTGGCCACATATTCTTGGTTCTATACAATCTTTTGTGCTTCCTCAAGAATTTCTTTTTAGAATATTGTAGTAAGAGTATACTTTACCAACGCATTGGTTCTTATTTTGAAGGCAATTATCTGCTGCAATGGACGCTTCTGATGCGCAGCTAGATGCGTATCAAATGTTGAAGCAAGGAGAGGGTTGTCGAAAGAGTATTTCTTTTTGCGGAGAACCTGAAAATCAGGTACCACAATCACAGAGTGCCTATCGAAGCAACCCGCCTCCTCCTTCGTTGCGAGGATTAAGAGTCATTCTTTTCGAAGACGTGGACATAGTTTTTGAGGAAGACTCTGGATTCATGAACGCACTGACGCAGCTGGCTAAAACCTCCAAGTGCCCTATCATATTTAGCAGCAACAGTAATACTCCGATTCTGGAACACTTATCCACTATCCTTTCTTCTAATCTTTTTCCGTCTAAAGTCCTCAAGACTTACATCTGTTGATTTGGAAACTTTGCTCACGTGCCTATGGTCCGGTCAAATACTCACATCTGAAGCTTGTGATCAGGTCAAAAACCAGCACTGCCACAGGTTAGAGGGCTGCAAGTCATCAGATTTGAGCAACCATCAACGGCTGAATTAGTTGCACACGCATGCATGGTGAGAGGATTTTACGATTCTTGTTGTGGATTGACTGAGAAGTTTTGATGTGACACGAATGTTAAAGTATGCTCTGTTCGCGAGCGCAGGTTTGTATGGCGGAGGGAGTGTCGTGCAGCCCGGATATAGTCGAGCACATTGTGAAGACAAGCGATCATGACCTCCGCAAGCTCCTGATGCTTCTCCAATTCTGGACTCAGGGATCTCCTTCTGACTCCAAATACTTGAAAGGTATTAGAGCTGTCGAGGGTTCATTGCCTGCACAAACCAATAAGCAAAACCCAAATCTGGTTAATTGCTTGTTGCAGTTGGACGGTTGTCCTCGAGTTCCTGCCACGAGAATACACACAGCTGACAGGCTCCTCATTGATGAGGAACTTAATAACATTAAGCCCAAGAATAATTCGGAAAAGGTTGGCATTTGTCAAGAACCTGACTCAAGGAAAATTCATAAAAGAATGTTTTTGGATTCCGACCGGCTCTTTGCTTATGATTGTCAACATCGTATACTCCCTCTACTCTTTCCTTGTACGGTATCGTGCCAGCTGACAACTATGGTTTCTAAACGTCTCGAAGATGCAAATCAGAAAGTCAGGGAAATGGTGGACTTCGAAGTTAATGTGTGGTCTCGCCACAGATTTGACGAGTTGAAGTCCATGGTGGACGCTCAGTCCAGGGCTCGAAAGGCGTTGCAGAAACTTCAAGCTGCTGCCCGAAAAGATGAAAATGGAAAACCATGCATCAAGCCTTCGAATGGTTTCTCCTTTATTAAGCTGATGCAGGGTTCATACGACAGCCCTGATGCCCAGACTGCAAGTAATGAATGCACCAAAGACACTTTGTGCCTACTGCAAGAACATCACCGCAGTAGTTCTGAGGAGCGGGAAGACGATTTGACACCCGCATGCTTGTCACATGATCAGGACAGGCTTGCGATGCATCCAGCTCGTGCGATCACAAACTACGCTGGTTTTCAGTATGATGAACACCCGAAGCTACTACCCCTTCTAGATTCTGATACTCTGTGTACTCGAAGCTTACCAGACGTTGAAGGATTACTTCGTGGACACGAGTATACTCCTGGATTACACTCTAGTGTGACTCATCCAATCATGGCTGATTTGGGTGCTAATTCTGTCCAGCAAAGTGTAAATGTATCGGATGCCACAGCCTCTCAGCCCACTAATTTCGCCGTTCAGAGCATTGTTCCTTTGGGACTTCAAGAAGAGAGTAAACCGGATTTAACTACAATTCTAATTGATAACCTCACAATTCATCATGATGTGGAAACCTCGACTTGTGCGGGTGAACATTCACATATCCCAGACCTACCCCTTGAGTGTAAAATTCTTAATTTAACAAGTGCCGTGATGGAGTATACATGGTCAGAATTAAGAAGTCTGCCGCTGAAAAAACATTTCACTTTAGACATGGACGACGCTGCTAGTATTTTGTTGGACGACATTCTGGGTGATCTTTCGTCATGTGATTTTCTTTCTAGCCGAACTGCATCAGCATTTAAGGTACTTTTCGTCTCTCTCTAGCAATGGGTTATTTCTTGTAGACTTTTAAAATTAAGAGATATACTATCTATTATTTCCTTTTCTTATAAAGAACTATATAAAGTTGTTGTGCTAAACCTCATATTGCACTTTAGGTTGTAGCTGTCGTCTCATATGTCACCTTACAACTCTGCTGCTTCAATATTTCCTTTTCTTCCTTGAGAGACATGTCATCTACAAAGCGAGATCATGGATATGATATTTTTTTAGACGGTTTGTCGAGAGTCTTTCTAGTTTGCACAGAATTGATTAGATTGGAATCGTGTCTATTTTTTATTAGCTGTATTGTGTTTGATACTTAGGGTCTGGTTTTGTGGCGCAGCATGTTGAGGTGTCTGTAGAGCAGCAAAGACCAGGGTACGATGATCATAGGGAAGATAGCAGCGGCGATAGTTGTACAGAATCAGCTGCGGTGCTTGCACATCTGCGGCTTAATCAAGCTTTGAACAAACTCTCACCTTCAAACGGTCCTTTTGCTGGAACTTGGGAAGTGAGACCATCTGTTTCTCAGCAAGAGATTGTTAGGTACCTCTAAATTCTCTACCTTCTACTACGATATGTCTTCTCTGACAGTTTATTCTGCTCTTGTATTAATTTTATTGCTTTCATTCTGTGCTTGTACTGATCGATCTTTGATTCATCACAAATGTCAGTGGCTATGATGTTGGAGTGAAAATGAATGTAAACAGATAACGATTGCACTGACGGTTTTATCTAAATCATAGGGAGGAGAAGCGACTCGGTCATGACGAGTGTGTAGATCAACTTCTGCCCCAGCGGTGTAGGATCTTGGGAAGATTGGCCAGGCTGGATTACATTTCGTTTTATCCTCAGTTGACCCCCTCTACAGCCGGACCTGAAGTTAGAATGGGACGCGCATTGAGACAGCGCAAGCTCACATGATTTTATGAATTTTTTTAGCATCCTTCAAGATTTTACATCTTTTACTTGGTGGTATCTTCCAATCTCGTTTAGGGGCTGCACTCTGCAGTGAACATTTGCGAACATGTTGCTACGGAACCATGCAGATAATCAAGGAGAAAGAGATCACTGAATTGACTGTTGCGACTAGTCTCATTTTTATGCTTTGATATCGTCTTTGATGTCGATTTCTGGATTTTTGGTTTTACTTGTTTTTGGGTTTGAGTATGCTTACAAACATATGTGAAATTTTTGTCTTGCATTGGGATGATCAGGAAATAGCTGTTCTTCCTCAATTATTCCAGTTTGTACTAATGGATTGAACACATTCTATGTGAGAATGATTTAAATGATTAGCCGAAGATTTCCCAAGAGATTTATAGTGGTGTGTGGGCTTGGAAGCATCGATGGGGCCCAAGGAAACGCAAGGTTTATGGAACTGAGCCAGTTCATATACGTCATGTGAGAACTGTGTTAACATAGAAATATTTGATTGGCTTTCCAGCTTGGTCAGATACTCTACGTGGTCCTGTCCTTGTTGAGGAATAGGAAACCTGATTTGTCGGTGCCTCTCCACTCTCCAGCACGACCATGTTTTTCTGACCTACATTTGTTGGCTTTGTTGGCTCATCATCAGCATGGAAGAGAGGGGTCAAGACTCCAGAAAGGAGACATTCCTCATGTACAAAGATAACCACCTATGTCAAGACAAGTGTACAGAGTGCTTCGTATGTTTCCACTCACAGCTGCACACATGAAAAGAAACAATACTGTGTGTACATGCATATGTATATTTATATAGGAGTTGATTGGAGGAAAGCATTTAATATCTAAAAAAAACCTCCAATTCAGTGCTTGCGTGCACGATTTGGTTTTGGGTTCCAGATAACTTGATGTTCAAGCCTCTAAAAAGCAAGCAGAGTAGGGTACACGAGGAAAAGTCCGTCCTTGTAGTTTACAAAAGTTTCGGATTATTTGATTGACCATCCTTGAGTGTATTATATATCCTGCAATTTTTCTCGTATTAAAAGCTTTTCTGCACCAGCTTGCGTTGTCGTGTCTGTAATGGACTGTCTTGCAGGGTCTCAATGTGTAGCATACCGCCAGACTTGGTGATAGTATTAAGGTGCTACATGGCATATCTTGCTGTACAGCAAGTCTGAAGGCAGTTAGAAGATGTCAATCTTGGAATTTGTAACCTTCGAATCATGTGTTGCCTGGTGGCATATTCCTCAGGACCCCAAAACCTAGAACAAACTGAGGATCTCTTTATTTTGTGTGATTTGTTGCTGTTTTCCAAGTTCTTGGATATAGATTTTGACTGGGATTAATTCTGGTAGAAGTAAACCAATGCAAGAGAAAAACAAGAAAAAAGAAGAAGTGGTATAACAGCCTGTCTGATATGCTTTGCCCATACTACTTTTAGATGCTTGTGTAAGGAACCTGCAAAAGCATATTTTGACTGTTTTGATGTATGTATTCTCTGGAGCTGAAGTTGAACCATATCATACAAGTTGGCTCAGGATGTCAACAACCTTGTAGCTTCAAGTGCAATTTTTTGGTGTATGTATATGTTTGTACAAATTCAAAAATAAAGCTTTGAGGTGAATAGCATTGAAACACTACTTCAAAATATTAACCAGAAAGCTGATTTTACTCCATCAATATTATTGTCACAGTTTTGGTGGACACAACACATGTGAGTTGCTGTTTCTAAATGACAGAATTTGATTGGTATGTATGAGTTGTTTCAAAAATGCCCATGTTTGGAATTAATTGGTCTGGAATTAATTGGTCTTTGCACATGTACTATATATTACATTATATTATGCAAGATATACATTGGTACATGTGTTGCCTATTTTGGTGATATATTTTTTGGGCTAGTGTTAAAATGCTTTAGGATATTAGATGAGGTGCTCTTGCATCTCTAAAATAGCTTGTTATCCACAAGTTGAGTAGCATTTCAAATAAAAAGAAATTAGAAAAAAATCTAAATGTTTGTGTAAGCAATTGGTAAGGATTTATATATGTATTGTACCTATATTATATGTTACATTATATTATGCATGATACACATTGGTGCAAGTGGTGATATTTTTTTGTGTTTATTCTAAAGTGCTGTAGAATATTAAATAAGGTGCTCATATATCTCAATAGTAGTTTATTGTCCACAAGTTGATAAAGCATAATATTTAAAAAAAACCTTGTTCAATATCAAAATTTTGGTTTTTTTCACCTAAAAGTATCTCCATCAAATCATATCAAAAGGTCAAATTCTAAAATGAGGAATAGCATGATTAGAAATTGTTCTATACCAATGATCTACTAATGATAAATTTGGCACATGGTGTGTTGGATTCTCATATATTTGAAATACTTGGTGGGCCACTTCACAATCCAATATGTAAAATTACATATTTTAAAAGTAGAGTCGATTATTGACTCCAATTTCTATATACCAATATAAAAAATACCATATTCTATACAATAGAGAAATTAGGTGATTAGTGTTACCTTGGATGCTTTATCAAAGTCCACTTTTAGTGTAACCAATAGAATTGGCCACATTACAAAGTCAGATCTTAGTAAATTTGACCAACCTAAATTTTGGGAACAATCTATGATAAGTTTACTTGGCATGCCAAATATGGACATGATCTAAGTGTTTACCATTTAATTTATTTCCTGACAATGTTTTTTCTTCTTTCTCCCTTCTTTTCTTTTATTCCTTTTATATTCTTTCAATCATTTTTTTTTGTTTCTTCCATTCTTCTTCTCCTTTTTTACTAATTTTTATTTTGTTTATGGGAAATACAAGCTGCTGCACGAAACATGCTCACAAAGAATCTACACCAAAAGAAGAGGATCTCATTTTGGTTCATGGCAGGTGCCCCCTTTATTTATTTATTTATTTATTTATTTATTTAGATCTGGCCCCCATGTGCAAAAGAAACTTGTACTATGAGTATTTTTATAAATATTTATTTCATGGGTGTATTGAATGAGGGAATCCAGTGGTCCAAACATGCTTTGTTTGTTTGATGGATTAATAGGTGGTTGGGTGGGTGAGATAGGTTGGTATTTGTGATAGACATCAAAAATTGCTGCAAGAATTCTTTTGTCTCCAAGAGGTTGGCAGGATCAGCATCATGCAGTGGTGGTGGTGGTGGCACAAAATGGCTCTTTCTCACTTTCTGCTCCCTAATTCCATTCCATGACATAACCCTGTAAATCATTTGCTTAACCATGAAATCTGTGCTACAAAACAATATATCTACATGGAGACGGAACTGGTCTAAAAATAAATAAATAAAGGAAGGAAGGAAGGAAGGTCATCAACTTGTTAAACTCATCAAATTGAGAGGATGACTTGTATGGGTGCTGGTTTGAATTGAAAATTGCTCCAGAAGGTCCTCACAGAAGTTCATCACCAATGATACAACATCTGAAAACCTGAAAGACCATCATGCACAACAGTCATGTCTCAGAAGAACAAGGGCACCTGGGCTCCACTAATTGAGTCATCAGAAGGTGATTAAATTGGATTGATTATTGGGTGTATGATGTGGCTCATTTCTCAATGTGGTTTCAGAGGTTCAACTACTCATCACAAGCAGAGCCTTGCTGGAAAATGAATAAATATATGATTTTTTTTTTTGTTTTTTTGTTTTTTTTTTTCCAGCAATAAAATTTGTGAAGCTATTGACAAGCATTTCAATGGGGTCAAACATCAAAATCATGGTCATTTGGAAGGATCAGAGCACAGGCTGGCACCACCACTAGCACCATCATCAGCAAAGAATTATGCCCAATCACTTGAGGAACCAAATCAAATCCTTGATTTTGAGAGTTAGGCACCATTCAAGCTCAAGCAGCATGCTGGCATGAAATGCACAATTTATGGGCATATATACATATATATATTTATATATATATATATTGATACATATATATATTTATATATATATATATTGATACATATATTTATAAATATGTGCAAAAATCCATATCAGCAGTGGGCAAAACTGCTAGGCTTTCAGAAATGATGTCACCCAGTGCGGGTTCCCAAAGAGGGTGTTTAGGGTTTTTCTATTCAATGCATGTACAGCCTGCACTATTTATTCACAACCCTAGAAGCCACTGTCTGATTGGCCTCTTGCATCCATTACAAGCCAAATCCCAAGCCTAGCCCAGCCAGGAACCATGCCCATAGAAATTCCATAGAAATTCCATAGAAATCAGCTTCTCAACTCCCTGTGCAGCATTCCCATGGCACCCACATTTGAGTTTCCCCAAAGCTACAGACTCTCTCCATGCCAGCTGTTGCATTGGGAGTGGCTGAATGGATTCTGTGCTTTGTGGAATGGTTCATTGGATACGTCATCTCATGTGATGATGTGGCAACTCCATTCTGTACTGTGGGGGGCTCATCCATGGCTCTGATTTGGATTCTTTGTGGTACCTCCACCTGCCAAGTGGCCAAGTTCTGGGAACTTGTGTGGAGTTGCCTCTTGATGTGCATGTCTAGTGTTGATGGAACATATCATTATGAAGTAAAATATGTGGGCTTGCTTTGTATATTAGCAAGCTCCCTTCCATGCATTTTTCTCAGAAGTGTACAGTTCTTACAATTCTGTTAAAAAATGACAAAGAAAAAACACAAAGCTTCACACACCACAAGATTATATTACAAAAACTCACAAGCGTCAGACATGAAGAATAGACACACGTTTTGTAACTTCTTATCACAACCCCATCAAACCAATAGCAGTATTGCTTTTGTTAAGAATGATAATGCGAAAGCATGATGCAATCGTGGCCAACACGTAACCTGCACAGACGTAGACATTCTCGAGACGTCAATCAGGAGTCAAAATTATGATTCTTAACCTCCACTATGTTCTGTATAGACAGAAGTGAGGAGCAGAAAATTCAGTGGAATTCAGCAGAAGCAAGAATCCACGCAGTGCAGGAGGACGACGAACATTCCATCGAAGGCCATCAGCAGCCACTACCTCTTCTTCTTCCCAGGACCCCATTGTGGAAGTCACTGCAGCTACAATATTCGTAGTTGCGTGCAGTGTCAGCTCTGCGGTGGTCGTGGTCCAGTGGTCCGATCCTAGCATGGACCTGGGCCTACTAGCCACACAGACATTACAAATTAATGATAAAATAGTGGGCTGCTCCTTGTAAATGCTAAGGGTATGCGACCAGCGCAATCTGTTGCAGAGTCCCGTTCAGGCGGTTCAGCTCAAGCAGATGCGAATCTTCGACTCCTCCGGAGCAGACCACCGGCTGAAGAGTGTTCACCTTGCCTACCATCACGGTGCATGTCAGCTGCCGCATGGTGAGCATATAAAGAGAGCGAGTGTCTGTCAATTGAGGGACACGAAATGCTCTCAGCGACCAGGACCACTCCTGAGGTTAGCCGCGTAGATTGTGGGTTAGTTTGAAAGCATTCGGAGTCGATTAAAGATCTAGAGTTGTGACTGCTCGACTCGGCGCCGTGCCCTTCCATTCCCCACTTCTCCTTTTCCATAATAGCGTCCAGTATCGTTTCGCATTCTCACACTCCTTCCAGTGTCGTCTTTTCGCCCTTGGCGGTGTCGTTGAGGTATTGAGACCTTGTCAAGATTGTATGTGTGGATTGTCTGTGAGAGGAATGGACGATGATGACGATCATGCAGTGGTATCTGCTAGCGTTTTCGTTTTGTGCTAGTTCTGTTATCACTGTTGGATTCGTTGCAGACAATGGATTGTTGAATTCCTGGTGCTGAATTCCTTGATCTGCTGCGATGTTATGCGGGAGGCGGAATTACCGATTGCTCCATGTGTCTGTACACAAGCGTTTGTGAGCGCATGTTTGCTTCTGTTCATGTGGGATGAGCTTCTGGTTGTTGATGAGGGCTACAAAACTTCTCTTCTTCCAATCGACTGATGAATCTGCTGTGGATTCCAAGGCAGGAGAGGGAAAGGTAGAAATCATGGTTGGGACAATGGGGAAGCAAGGAGTCGAACACGAAGGGATGTGTCCATCACTCCTGCTTGCAAAAGAGCGGAAGATTTCCAAAAGATTCAAACGGATCTGCGTGTTCTGTGGCAGCAGCAGTGGCAAGAAAGATATCTTCAGCAGCGTCGCCCTCAGCCTCGGCCGTGAACTAGTGATTCATTTACCCCTAACTGATCTTTTCCCCTCCCTCCTGATCATTCGCAAAGTCCGAAGGTCCAAGTGGAAGAATTTTGCCATTTGATCGCTTTTTAGCAGAAAAGTGTGAGAGTCTGCAGAATCGGTAGTTTGGCACGCGACCTTATTCGGTGGTTTGTTACTTTACAGGTGAGCAGAAAGGTGGATTTGGTGTATGGGGGAGGAAGCATTGGGCTCATGGGTCAAGTGGCTCAAACTGTGAATGCGGGAGGAGGTCACGTTGTAGGGTATATATCTCAACTCTTCACTCGAGTTTGGGTCCGCTGTGCCGGTTCGAAGTGTACAATTTCTGTACATATTTGAAGTACATGTGCCGTTCTTCAGTTATGTAAGGTCCGTATGTCGGGCCAGTCGAGTGTCGAATGGCTGATGCTTTTATGATGAGACGTTGGCACAATCAAGGAGTTGAAGAATTCGTGGTTTCACCGATCAGAACTGCATGGATATATATACTCCTGAATGTTGGGCAGAAATTTTCTCGGAGGTGTAAGAATGTGAGGGTTGTGGGTGGATGGTTGACAGAGTGATTCCAACGGCGTTAATGGGCAAGGAGGTACGTTTTCTGCACTACATCTCTGTCTTCTTCATCTCTCGCGTGTACATTCCGTGAACGAAGTTTCTTTTAGGGAGGTACTGGCTTGTAAAAAATCTGGCCGGAAAATTTTAAACTGTTGACATTGTTCCAGCTCTGCGGCCAGACGGTTGGGGAGTTGAGAACGGTGCTGGACATGCATCAACGAAAGGCAGAAATGGCTCGACTAGCGGACGCGTTCATAGCTCTTCCAGGTTCCATGTCGAACGTTTTACTAAGTTGTGACCATGACATAAAAAACAGTGAAGTTTGCATTTCTTGGGAGTAACGTCCAGTGCATGATTCCATTGATGTTGTCCAAACCTCCCTCTCAAACTGTCAGATGATGCCCTGCAGGTGGCTATGGCACACTAGAGGAGCTGCTTGAGGTCATCACCTGGTCACAACTCGGGATTCACGAGAAGCCGGTGAGTTCCACAACGCATGTTTCGCGTAAACCACTCCCTGTTTATCGACATCTCAATATATATATATATATATATATACATATATACATATACACCTCACAACGAGCTTCCTTCGTGTTTTCGGCAGGTGGGGCTGCTTAACGTGGATGGATACTACAACCCACTCTTGGCCTTGTTCGACAAAGCTCTGGAAGAAGGGTTCCTGAGATTATCAGCTCGGAGCATCGTGGTATCAGCTCCCACCGCCAGTGAACTTCTCGACAAAATGGAGGTAAACAACCCATTCCACCGCCACAAAGTTTGTGTCGACAACTTCACCAGCTCATGAAACACACACTCTCTGCCACAATTCCACGCTTTCTTATCACTTGGTGGTCGAACCTTCGATTACAGGCTTACACTCCGATTCATGACTGGGCGATTCCGAAGCTGTGCTGGGAAGATGCCAAGTGCTTGGTGTACACCCCTGCGGTACCATCCCCTTTGGAACAAGGCTAATGTGATGCAAATACCTTCACAAACGCCGAAGATCATTGCAGCTCCTTCTTCCCCATCTTTCTTCATCACCAGGATCCTTGCTACTCTACAAAGAGTGGAGATCATGCGCTGTGCCGACACCGGAGGGGAAGAACCCGGAGCTCTCTCATGTGGGGCGGTTAAAAAGCTGTGCATATTACGACACCGACATGCTGTTTTCTTTTCTTTTCTGTTTTTTTTTCTTTTTTTTCTTTTTTCCGTCTGGACTTTCATAGAAAAAGGGGGGAAAGGCGATTTAGCTCGGAATGAATTATGTTACCTTCATGTGTGAAATTGGTTACAATCAATCAATTTTGTATATTTTTTAAAATTAAAAAGAGTGTCAACTTGTTCATGCTTTGAGATGTGTGTGGTATATGCTATTTTCAAGCCTTCGAATTGCAAATGACAAGTTTTTGGGTGAGAAATGGAGAATTTTGAGGATGTTATTTCAATGTGGTTATATTTATTTATTTTACTCTATCTGCTTGAGGAATCCTTTTACTTCATATAATAATCAATGAATTTTATCTTTCATGTATAAACATTTTATTTGACATATAAAATATTTTGCTGCAATAATTTATTTATAGTTTTATTTAGCAATTTCAAAATGTAAAAGTCTTTATACATATATATATATATATATATATATATATAATTTAAAATATTTTTATGCTTTTCTGCTTCTTTTTATTTGAAAAATTATTGATATATTATATCATTCTAAGATGCATTTAAAAAGTCAAGATTGTTATATTTTTTTAATATGCTTATTATGTAATATATGTATTAATAATTTGTAGCATCTTTTGAAAATAAAATATTTATAATATTTTGGTACCTATAATATAGCCACATATTGGTATTATTAAAATAAATTAATAGAATAATTAATTATTGCTAAATAAAAAAAATTGATTTATTTTTCTAAAAATCAGGCTCTATTTAAAGATTGCCATTTCTTGGAATATATTCTACAGAAGTTGCTTTTTAGTAGAATTATCTTCTAAAGTTTTGGCTAACTAATTATAAGATGTAAATACTATATATCAAAGGGAGAGATATCTTAAGTAGCTACTTATTTATTAATAGCCAAAAATATTTTACAAAGTTGAATATTCTTCAAAGTTTTTTATTAAAAAAATCTATCTAAAATTAAAAAAGATGACATGGTTATTATATAAGATGAGAGATAAAAAAACAATTGAAGAGAAATAAGTACCAAAATTATTCACAAGAAATATATTAGTAATATTTAAATTTAAAAAATAAGATTAGAAATATCTTTTTTTAAAAAATAAATATAATATAGAATAAAATTAAAAATGATTTTATTATTAATAAATAAAAATTATACATAAATCTATACTATAAATTTATTGTTAAATCTAATCTTATTATCATCTTGATCATTAATTTAAACTTTATCTCTAATTTAATCCTAAGAATAGATATCCAATTCTAATATGAATCCTAAATTCTAAAAGTACAAATTCTAAACCTTAAATATTAAAGTAAAATTTTGAATATAATTTCTTAATTTTTAAATTAATTTTATATTAATTCTAAATTAGATTTTTATTTCTAATTAAATTCTTAAATCTTGATCTAAATTATAAATTATAGTTTTAAAGATTTAAATAATTTCTAACTAAAATTTTATACCTTCATTTTAAACTTTAAATTCTAAATATTAAATCTTAAATTGTAATACCAAAGATAAATTTTAATCTAAATTAGATCTAAAAATAAAAATCTAAAAATATATTCTAATTTAATCTTAAATAAAATATAAACTATAATCTAAAATATATTCTAATTCTAATATAAACTTAAATTAAAATCTAAATTTAATCTTAAATATAAAATCTTAAACTTAAAAATAATTCTAAGTTTTTAATTTTGAAAATAAAACTTAAGGAAATTAAGTTGCTTTAAACAAAAATTTAGCCACAATTTTGAATAAAATTATTATATTTTAGAAAAATAAAAAAAAAACTATTTAAAAAAGTCATAAATAAAAAATAAGACATTACATCATTTTTATCTAAATTAAAAGAAAATCAAACAAATTATTTAGAATATAAAATTTAAAAAATTGGTTTAAATAAAAATTATTCAAATTACTAATAAAGAAAATTTTAAAATCCCTATAATGTCCGCACTTATATACAAATTACTATAATTAAAAATAAAAAAAATTATTTTATGATTTAATTTGTAGCTCCAATATTTTTGAAAAAGAATAGATGCAATCAATCAAAAGTTATTCAAATCTACTAACTAATCTATGTTTTTTGAATAATGCATCTATTTTATATAATGCAAAAGCTTCAAAAATCAAACTAATTATTTTTTAAAATCTTATGTACTACATCCTTATCTTTGTTATTATTAAGTACAAAGTTAAGATTGTACAAAATTAGCCTAAACTTTTTCCTAATATAGATATTGAAGGGAAGATTAGCATCTTTCTTAATAATTTGCAATCTTTATGTTTAATTGTAAATTCTGTATTTTTTCTAACTTTTGAAGTTGTTAAATTCTAAAACTATTTTGTTTCTTTTTTTTGTTTTTTAGCCCAACTATATAAGTTTGAAAGAAAAAGAATCATCGTAGCCTTACCACTTGGCTATGTTATGGCACCATCTTTAGCTTCTAATTTTAACTTTTTTTCTAAGTTTAGAATATTAAATAAATTATATATTTTATTATTAATAGATATACGGATTCTAAATTTTAAAAACTTTTAAAAATTAATTAGACATATCTATTAAATTTTAATAATAGAAGGTTGTTTGCAATAGTAATGAAGACTAATGCTAATACATTCTTTATAAAATAATCATTTAGGTCTTATTTAAATATACATAAAAATTTGCTCTATTAAAATAAAATATAATTTTATTATTTTTATCTTCTACCTAATCTACCTAGGATATATATATATATATATATATATATATTGGTGTAATAGGTATAATCTTTATGTGTTCTAATTGAATTAAAAAAAAGACTAAGTAGTACAAAAAAAATAGCATTTGAAACAAGTTCTTATATATTTTGTAATTAGATTTTTTTTTTTTTTTTTTTTTTTTTTTTTTTTCTAGTAAATCAAATATCATTTTATTTTATTCCAACCTTATGGTTTAAAAATTATAGAATGTTTTTTGTTAATTAAAAATTATATCTAAATTATTTTATTTAATTTTAGTTTTTTTCTTCTAATTATAAACTTTTATTTCCAACATCCATCATTCTAATAACTATTTTGATTAATAATTTAATTAAGCATAACCTTTGGTAGTATAAAATTAAATTACCTTGTATTGGAGATCAATTCTATTATTCAAATAAGTCTTTTTTCTAAGTTATAATGTTTTATATTGGCGTTAGAAGACATTAAATTTGACTTCTGTTTTAACTTTCATAGAAGCATTAATATAATGCTCAACTTACAACAAAAAAAAATGCCATAATTTTTTGAATTTGTTTTATAAATATATTTGCTAAACTATAAAAAAATATTTTTGGTAAAGATATCTTCTCGAATAATGTGTAATTATCTATTATCTAAAATATTTTAATCCTTTATTAATAAATAAAATAGATTCCTTGACTAAAAAAAATCTTATAAATATCTTTAATATAATTGATATTACTATTACTAATTTTAATAAAATATTTTATATCTTCTTTTAAATATAGATCTTTATATTATTAGATATAGTTATTTTAAGATCTTATTTATTACCAAATTTAAATATTCTCATAAAAAAATCTTCTTAAATTACCTTTTTAACATACTTTAAGCTAATGTATATAAATAATTATATTTATAAATATATTATGCTTAATTTTATTATATATATTTTTATAATTTTTGTCTTTACTACTAATATTGATAATTGAATTTAGACCATTTCAACTAGATAAGATAGTTAAATTATACATATTATAAATAACAACAATATTATAGAATCTTATTTATTTTTCTTTTATAATTTTTTATTTTTTATATGTTATATTTTTATAATGCTTATACAATTACCACATTGATCTTCTTAATACCTACTTATTTAAACAAAAAAAATTTATATGCAAATATTTATGACTTATATGAAATTTAAAAAAAATTTAAATAAAGGTTTTATTTTTAATAATTTGTTTTTAATAAGAAATAATAAAGCTTTGATATCTTTAATATATATATATATATATATATATATGACACAAAAAATTATATAAGTTAGATTTTAAAAATAATATAATAATAATTATATATTATATAAAAATATATCATTTGATATTTTTATTCATCAAAAAAAGTAAGCTAAATAATATATAAAGACTATAAAATAGAAGATTGTGAATCAACATATTTTCTTCTACTAAAAATATTAATATTTAATATTAACATAATTTTTTAAAAAAAATATAATATGTTATTATAAGATAGTATTAAAAATATTTTTTTAATCATTATTAAATTCCATATAGCATATGTACTTACAAAGGTAAGTAGTTTTATATCAAAAATATAACAAAAGTAAAAATTAAATTAAATATATTTTGTAATATATCTAACATGGTTTAAATTTTGGTATTTTATACATAAAAAAGAAAATAAGTTAAAAATAATATTAATATTAATATTAATATTAAAAATATAGTCTAAAAATATAATATTAATAGTAGCATATATATGGAACTTAGCATAAAATCTAATGAGTTTGCAAATAATACTAAATAGAAGATCTTAAAAAGGCTTTTCAATGTCTTATTTGTTCTATAAGAACACAATTTTATTTGATTTATAATGTATGAATATATATATATATATATATATATATATATATTTATTTATAAAAAAGGTAATAATACTCAAGAACCACAAGAATTGAGTAAAAACTCTAGAAGTTTTTATATGAATATTTCAGACTTTAGTTAAAAAATTTACTAAAAATATTATAAAATTTTCATAAAGACTTTAATGACTACCACAAATCAAAACAATATTAAAATAAACCATAATTTGAATCTCTTTAAGATTCATTTTGAATCTTATTTGATTTATGATTTTATTAAATAATTATTTTTAAAAAAATTATTATTATATTTATAAATTTTATTATATAACATAATAATTATGTATATATATATATATATATATATATATATTTATATATATAAAAAATTATTCAGAAATTATCTCAATATTTTTCAAATTTGATTTAGTTTAATTTTTCCTTGAAATAGAACAACATGTAGGTACTTGGTCTAATAAGTAAAGTTATTATTATATAGTTCAAGATCTTTGTTGTAGAGGGTTTTTATAAAATAGGTTTATTGGTGAAGAATTCTCTATATATGTATTTGTTGCTCATTAAGACAATTTTTTGACTCCTTGCTTGTTATTTAGTGCAAACACCATTGCAGCTTCTATTGTCATTCATCATTGCACTACTTCATTTATTTTTATACTATTTTTATTTCTTTAAGTTTATTTAATATTATTACTCTCTTTTGCTCACATACATATGTATCTTTATTAATCTAACAATAGTATTACATTCACTTAGATTGTTTCATCATGACTATGTGGATTATTGCACAAGATAAAAAAAATATATTCCAAGATTTTTATTTAAATATTATATAAATTCTTTGCTCTTACATGATCCAACAAAAATTTCCAACTATTAGAGGCCATAAGATCTTCATATCTTTGAGATTGTTAAGAGAAGCTTCAAACATTATTTGATACAATTTCAAAGCTAGGCTTAGAAGCAATCTTGGACTTGAATGCTTCATACTTAGATAATATAAGATGATTCCACCCCATTTCTAAATGATTTAGATAGTCCTACTCTTTCAAAATTTGTTTAGAACTATTTCAAAGATAGAGAGAGGATAAAGAGGCATGAACCAATAATTGTGTTGCTAAATTTTTTTTCCCAATTGTTCACTACAATTGCTTTGTATCATATTAATTAGATACAAGTGGATTCTTTTTTAGATTTTTATTTTATTTTATTCTAGACGTATTTTGAATTGAATTCACAATTTTTTTGAAAGCAACTCAATTTATTTTATGAATTAGAAGAATACAATTTTATAAGAATTTTCTATTAATTTTTGCATTATATTCTTCTAAAGAATAGAATTCATTTTAAATGAAGTCATTTGGATTAAACTTCAATTTATCAAAAATTTCAAAATTAATAAGAAGTTTATATTTATGATAAAAATAGCTTTTTTATATATAAATTATTTGATGTTGACTTATTTTGAATGGATTTCCATCTATTCTACTTGCTTTTCTTTTATATATTTGAAATATAAAAAATATCATTCTAAATTATTTTTAAAAATAAATAAATAAAAAAACCAATCTAATCTTTATCTAAAAAGAATTTTGACTATAAAGAAGCAATTTTTTTAATTGTTAGAAAATTTACATAAGTATGAATCTCACATATGATAACTAGATAGAAAAAGAATATATTTAATTTTGATTTCTTTTTAAAATAACAATCTATTAGTTTGCTTGTACTATAGATCTTTAATTGGATGATGATTAATACTATGTAGTTTAATTATCTTTTCTTAAGTAATTGTGCTTCTAATTAAATATAAGCTTTTTTTAATTCAAAAGAAATAATTGAATATAATGTGAAAGTTTTTTAGTATATATATTTGAGGTCTTTGGTCATAAGTTTCCAAGCTTTGCATACTCTCTCCTAAATCTTTGAACTTGGTGAGAATTTGGATAATGACTTGATTCTTTAATATAGATTAAAAGACTATTTATTCATATATTTGGATAGTTGTAAAAGTTAGAATCTGTATTGTATAATATTTATAAAGAAGGAGATTCTTATTATAAATGATTTAAAAATCTATTATATAATTGATACCAAATTGGATGAGTAAGTAGTCAAGTTTAGAAAGAAGATAGTAGAAGATGATAATTGGACAAGCTGGTGTCATATTACATAAAGTCTTGCTTGAGAATGCACTAGGCACATAGTTTTGGAAGATAAAAAAAAAATTGCAATAACAAGTCCTAACACCTCTAATATAATTATATATAAATTTTAATTAAAGATTAACAAGTATACTCAATCATTAAAAAAGTTTAATTAAAATTTTAAGTAATTAAAAAAAAAAAAAAAAAAAAAAAAAAACCTAAAGAACTTCTAAAGAAATTATAAAGAAATAATAAAAAATTCCTAAAGAAATATTAATATAAAAATCTAAAAAAATACTATAATAGAATTATTTTAAAATATTAAAAATAAAAACTATAATCAAATCCTAATTAAATTGTAATCAAATCCTACTTAATTTTTAATGAAATTCTAATCAAATCCTAATCAAATCTTAATCAAATCTTAAATCCTAAATAAATCCTAATGAAATCCTAAATGAATCCTGACAAATCCTATAGTAGATTAAAACCTCAATAATTAATAATTGAACTATTGATTTTGACTCAAAATTTGTGCACCTTTTAACAACTAAATTTGCAACAAGCACAAAATTTTTAAAAAAGATCAAATTCACCAAATAGAAGATAAATCCAAAGTTTTGCTTGGGTGTAGACCGGCCTCCTTTACCAACCTTAATGCCTATCTTTTAGCACCAATATTTCTTTTTTGAAATATTTAATTATTTATAAAATTTATAAATATTTAAAAAAACAAGAGTATCATCTATATACACAATTTTCACTTTAATCCAATTGATAGATTGTTGAATATCTTAGAAATCCTCATTATCCTTTAAAATCCAATTTCTAAGATCCCAACCCACTTAAACTTCAATGACCTTCAATCTAACTATTTGATTAAGCTCAAATTTATAGCATGAATTTAATACAACTATAATCATAAATTCACAAAATTTTACTTGTAGATCTACTACCAAATACAAAAAATTTTCAAAAATATAAACTCTTTTTTATTTCACAAAAATCCAAATCATCTAAAACAATCATGACTTTACAAAGCTCTTATAAAGTCAATATCTTTCAAAATCACTTTCAACTAATACTCAAAAAAAATTCTATAGTCTACTTTCAAATCCTATTCTTAAATCTTTATAAAAAAACTCCCCATTTTCCATAGGCACATGGTTTTGTGCCTTAGGGCCTGATTTCAACCTAGGTGCACAATTGGTCCTCTTCATATATCAATTCTTAGAATTTTAAGATAAATTTTGCTGAAATCTATTTTTAATTCTTTTTTAAAGATGCCTATATTATTTATTTTTTTAATCTATTTTATTTTGTCTTATTTATGGCTATACAAAATAACTAGAAGCCTCTTCTATAAAAAAGTAACATTAGTATTTTTTAATTTTTACTACTTCTTTGTCTATTATTTATGTTTTTTTACTATATCTTTTTAATTAGATTCTTTTATAATAGAACTCATATTCTTATCTTTTATCATATGATTGTATTGCAACACAACATCTATTCCCTTTAAATTTGTGTATCTTCTAGCATGCGCTAATTAATTTGACTCTTGTTATTGGAATCACATCATATTTTTTATATCTTCATTTAAATCTTCTTCTTCATTTTTATTATTCAAATCAATATTATCTTCTTGTCCTTGAAGATATAAGTCTTCAATAAGATCTTCTATATTAATTTTTGTATGTCTTTATTTGAATATCTTTATCTTTTTTTTAGGAGTTGGTATTTTTAACCTTATTCTATCCAACTCTCATATCCAACTCTCATAGTGAATATGTTGTATTATCATAAACTGTTATTACCATCTATGATCTAAATCAATATTTAAAAACTTTTATAAAATACTATGTTGATTATCCAAGCTATTATCATATACTAAGACTCAATCATCTTCTTTTATTTTTTTAAGCCGTAGTTGATGTGTTTTATTAAATCTTTTTTTATTCTTTTTTCTTGTTTCTTCCAACCTTCTTATTGCTATTTTAATATCCTCACATCTTCTTTCTAATTTTTAAATTTGTAATGCTAAAAGCTAATAAGATTATCCTTCAAAGGTAATATTCTCCATGTATGCATTGTTTCTTCTATTGGCATAACTGGCTTCTATCCATATATTAATTCAAAAGGCATATAATTAGTTACCATACTATCAATTGTACGATCTATTCATAATACAAATAGTAGTAGCCTTGGCCACTGATGTACTTTGCCATTACATGCCTTTACTAATGTTTTAACAATAGGTGAATGTCTATGCTCACTCTTTCTATTACCTTCTAGATTATATGTTGTTATCAAAGAAAGTTTAATTCACATATTATCAAAGAATTTTCTTGCTTTTTTTGCATCTAATTCATATTTATTTGGAATAATTTTTCTAATACAACCATAGCAATAAACAATGTCTTTTAAGAAAAATTGACATATATTTTTAATATTTTTTGTTCTTAATGCTTATTCTTTGACCATATTTGATAAATCTTTACATACAAGTATTAAATATTTCATTTGCTTAAGCCCCATAGATATTGTTATTAAATCCACTATTCACTTATAATATAGTGCTAGAAGATAAGTTCAATATAATTCATCTTGATGCTGAATGTTAGAACAAAATTGAAAAATTTCAAATGATCTTATAAAATCAGCCACATCTTTATACATGTCTTTCTATCAATACTTCTCCTTAAGATTCAAAGAAACTTAAGCTTCTTTAATTGATATCTTAGAATCTAAGATTTTTTGATTCATACCATAGAATCTTAAGATTTTTTGATTCATACCATAGAATCTTAAGATTTTTTGATTGATACTTTAAGATTATAAGATTCTTTGATTGATATCTTGAGATTTTAAGATTCTTTGGTTGATATCCTGGGATCCTAATATTTTTTGATTGATACCTTGAGATTTTAAGATTCTTTGGTTGATATCTTAGGATCCTAAGATTCTTTGATTGATACCTTGAAATCTTAAGATTTCCTATTTGATATCTTAGAATATTCTATGATTTGATTTTATCCATTTTTATTCCTATTTATACTATAATTTTAAATCTAGTTTTATTTTATTCTTATTCACATTACAACTTTAGAACTAGGTCTATTCTATCCATGTTCTCAGTATAATTTTAGAACTAGTTCTCTTCTATCCCTTTCTTACATTATAGTTTTTATACATACCTATTTAATTTTGATGTACTTGCGGTAAGTGCATCACAACATCCACCCCCTTTAAAATTGTGTATCTATTGCTATGCGCCACTCTATTCCTCTTCATTCTTACTTACTTCCAATTCTTCTTCTTCCTAAGCTTCCTCTAATAGTGGTTCTTGATCTAATTTTTGAGCTTCTAACTCTTGGATATCTGCAATATAAATTTGTCCATGCTTTTCTTGAATAGCTTAATCCATTTTTCAGCAATTCTAAACCTCAATGGTGTCCCATTTAATTCTCTCAAAGAGTAGATCTTATTATTAAATACCTCAGTCATCACATATGGTCTAAACCATCTTTTGGAAAACTTTCTTAAAGCACTATGTTGATAATTTAATATGTTATCAAATACAAGTACCCAATCACCAGTTTGAGATTAAGAGAGGGCATCCTACAATTATTCTGGATACAATTATTCTGGATACAAGAGAGGATATCCTACAATTATTCTGGATACAAGAGAGGATATCCTACAATTACCTTCTGGATTGTATGCTATAGTCAGCTTTAATTGAACTTCATACCTTTTAAAGAACTCATGAGCTCCTGCTACATCTAATTCATTCCTGTCTATCCTCATTTTTTCAATATTTCCATAACAACATATTATATCTTCTAAAATAAACCTACAGACTAATTTTGTGGATTTATTTTTTAAAGCCCTTCCCTCTATATAATTTGACAACTCTTCACATGCCAAAATTAAATACTTCATATCCCATATGTTAATTGGTATAACAATCAAGTCTAAAATCCATTGAAAGTGTATACTAGATGGATAAGTAGGACACAAACCATCTTTGTGTCTAATCTTTGATTATAGTTGACATTTTAAATATGAATTTATAAATTCTTCTACATCTTTATATATATCTTTTTACCAATATCTTTCTTTAATTGTGATAAAGGTAGCCTATATTCCCTTGTGTCCAGTCCATAATGTATTATGAAATTTTTTAAAAACTTGATGTTTAATTTTAACATCATCAATAATCTTCAAAAGAATCCCATCCATTCTTTTCGGCCTCTTCTACAAGAATCCTTCTTTCAAAATATACCTGTAAGCTTGATGTCTAATGTCTTTAAAGTATTTTTTAGTCTAACCTTCTTCCTTCTTTAAAGCATTCAAGTATAAATCAATGTTTCGTAATTTGCCTTCATACAAATTTATATTAAAAAATAATATTTCACCAACAAGCTCTTCTATTCCCATTACACATATATAATCCATTATAATTCTTTCATCCTTGTCATAAGCAAATATTTTTTTTCATAAGAATATCTTGCTCTAGACGACATATCTAGTACAGGTAAATAATCTTGTTCTAGAACTACATTTGTTCTAATCAAATAATTTATGTTTATCTTTAACGCACTTAAAGCTTTACAGAGTTTTTTTTTTTAATATGAGGATAAGTTCTTTATCTCTCAATGAGAACTTTGGCTCCAAATTTAATAGAAATTCTGTTATCTTCATTGTCATCTTGTCCAATAGTCCATCCAATGGCTATCAAGCTTGTATCCACAGTCACAATCATTGATCTTCTATACTAATAATCTACATACCTCAATACTGGTAGTAATTTCAAAACCACCTTTAATTATTTCATGGCTTCATCTTATTCTTACTCCCAAAAAAATCTCTTATCCTTTCTCAATAACTTGTATAAAAGATCTACTATGTGTAAAAAATGAGGTATCCAAATATGATAAAATCTATAAACTCCCAAGAATCTTCTTACCTCACTTGTATTCTTATATGGCTTCATACTTGAAATTGCATCAACCTTCTCTGGATTAGATTTTCTTCCATATGAGTCATACAAATGCCCAACCACAATTATCTCATTAATTCCAAAACTTGATTTTTCAAGAGATAGGATTGAATTTATCTTTTCAAATTTGATCAATATATCATCAACATCATTAATGTGCTTCTTTATAAATATTCTATATCCATCTTCATCTAATTTTGAGTCCATGTCTTCAACCCTGCAACCCTTAATCAGAATATCATTCAAGAAAAGAATCCTCTTAAAATGAATATAATCTCTTAAAATCTGATTCATGGCACTTTGTATGTATGCCACAGAATTAGTAGTGCCTTATAATAAAGTACACATGCACATCAATCTCAATGGAATCTTCATTGTTGTAATATCTTTGCTTTCTTTAGCTAGTTAAAATTGATCATATCCTAAATATAAGTCTCTAATAGAATAGATAGAGTGGCCTACAAATGCCTCAGCTACTTCATTTATAATTGACCCAATATCCATATTCCTTATACTAACTTTGTTAGTTGGTTGCATATCTTGAATAAACCTTAATACTTTGGATTTCTTAGGTATAATAAACCAACAGTTGGAATAAGGTGTAATAGAAGGTTCAAGAATCTTTATTTTTATCTTTTTTTCAATAAATCTACCAATTTTAGAAGTAAAGCTCTTGACATAGGAATCGGCTTCAAATCCCCTGATACATGAGATATGATAAAAATAACCATTGGTACAACTACACTTGAATGAACACAATTAATTTCTTTTGGTACAAGGGCAAAAGCCTTACCATGTTTAGATATTATCTCCAAAAAATTTATCCTTTCTTCTTCAATTAAGAATTCACTTCTTCCAATCTTCAACTTATTTAGTGATTCCCAAGTAAACTTGTGACCAATCCTCTATGGTTTTCTAAGACTTGGTTCTCTTACTATTTTTTCAATATATTTTAAAGTATCAAGAGGTAATTGAATAGCAATTGGTTTTACCTTCTTAGCCACTGTCTTATATTTGATATTAATCTTTGTTTCTTATTTAATTCCACAATCTTTAATTGTCTTCAATCTGGAAGTAGATTTCTTAATTGCCTCATACAATTCCCTAGAATTTATTTTCTTTTATATTCATTCAAACCTTCTTCAAATACCAAGCCTTCTAAGCTCTTTAAAACACTATTCAAATCTTTTTCTAAACCTCTTCATCAATCACTTCAAAAACAAATTCATCACTTGAAACTAAACCCATATTTTTTTAGCTTTTCTTATTTTTTTCATACATCTTTGATATTTATAATCTAAATCCTCAACTCTTAAAAACTTTAAAACTCCAAATTTTATATAATCTAAAAATCTATTTTTAAACCTATTTATATTAGGAAGTATAAAACTAGAAGACTTATCTACACTCTTGGACTTATCATCCTCAAGGATGCTCTTCAAAAGTCCAAAAAATCATCACCAATTTTCAAAGAAGTTTCTTCTAACTGCTTTTTATTTCTTTCATTATTGGTCATTACAGTTCAAAATTGTACTGACCTCTTCTTATCAAAATTCTTGATCCTTGCATAATGTGAGCCATCATCCAGCACCTTAGTCTCCATTCTTATAGATGTAATAAATGGTTGTTTCAAAATCATAGTATAGGCAGCAAATTCTTATACAAAGAAGTTTTGTTCGACTTCCACATCTCCAATTCTTACTCTAATTATTGGATATGCTCCATATAATTCACCCCTCTCATTATTTGCAGTCTTTATTATTCATCTATAGTTGGTGTCAATAGGCCATATTTCCTTTTCATAAACGCTTTTAGACATTATGTTGATTTCAGACCTATGATTAATTAATGCCAGATAGGTTTCGTTATAATCTTCAATCCTCACCTTAGCTTTTGTACTAGCCCTAATCTAATATGTATGAAAAAATGGATGTTTTTTTTCAACTTCTATCCTTTCATGTTTATAAATTGAGGCCCTCACTTGCTCACATCCTTTACTCTTGGCCTTCTCCACTCTACATCTATTTATTTTAACCTCTTTCATATGTATCTTCTTGGTGGAAGTACCAAAGTTATTAGATCCCTTAATCTTTTTTTCCTTGCTAAGTTCCTTCTCATTTTTAAATATATTCACATCATCAACACAAGAATTTTCACTCCTCTAATTCTATGCAATATTTTCTTTACTATCACTAGACAAGACAAAGACTTGTACCTCTTTTTTTTCTTCTATTTTTTTGTATCCATCAAAGCCTTCATCATCATTGTTTCAAATGTCATCTATTTTTTCTTCTTAATGACATCAATGATGAGCTCATGAAATTCTTTCTTGGCTATATCAAGAGCCTTTTTTAAAAAAAATTCAATTTTGGTATTTAAAATCCTTTCTTCAAGAATATCTTTCATATCAACAAAGGATTCAATATCTGACTTCAATTTAAATACTAGATTTTTAGTCTTATCTCTCCTTGAATCTTCTTTTTTATTTTCCTTCTCTCATTTTTTTTTAGATAATGTGGTGTTTTTATTTGGATAGAAATAAGACTGCCCTAATTCCATTGGAATGGTAGTTTGCTTCGCTTGAGTCTTATCTATCAATCTTTGGTTCTACCTCTTGCTATTGGGCTTCATTCTATCCTTGCTAAAATTTAATTTAATAGATTCTCCACTTGTAGTGAATCTTACCTTGCCTTCTTTGAAGAAGATCACCCATTTCTTCAAATCCTCTTTGTAGACTGAGTAATTCCTTCTATCATAATACATATACATCTTCACCTATTTCTTGGTTTTTGTTGACAATCATCTTTCTCTACATGAACTTTCTCTTTTTTTAAACTCGTTGAATTTAATTCTTAATTCCTTCATATCCTTGATAAGTTCTTCAAGAATTTTATCAAAAACACCCTTTTTCGGAACTAATATTGAATCAATAAAAATTGTTGGAGCTACTAGAATGGAAATAAGAGCCACTCTTGATTCCACAATTACATCTCTTTTAGCCTTTATCATTCTCTGCTCCATGATTGTTGCTATAGCCTCCTTAACTTGTTTCCAGTCATTAATAAGGCCTCTTTTGCCACCTCTATTAATCAAAAATAGAAACAACTTATCTTGTAAATTTCTATCAACTGCTTGTAGAAAAAACTCTACGTTCTTGTCATCGAGCAACTACCTATTTGCTATAAGAAGTTGGAAAAATTTCCTTTCAAATTCTCCAAATAACTCCTTAGGACCTATTTGCTTTCTAGGTTGTTGTTCTATCTATTCCAAGGATGTTCTCTTGGTTACCCTCTTTGAATCTTCTTTAAAAAATTCTTCCCTTAAAATTTGTTTAAAAAATTCCAAGAGTTTATATGATTTTTATATTAATTCCAAGAGTTTATATGATTTTTATATAAATCCTTAATTCTTTCTTTGACTTCAAGAATGCAAAAAAATATAAAATTCAAATACATCCTTTTATAAGAAATTTGATATATTTCCATTTCATCCATATAGATCTTGAAATACCTAGATATGTTTCTTCCTTCAAATCTTTCTATTTAATTGATGATAGACTATAGAACCTTAGAAATATTTTTTTCTTCTATTTGCACATATTGCATCCTTGATTGCTCGTGTGATTACTTCTCCATATATTTTGAAAATGCCTTCAATATCTTCTCAACATTTCCAAATCCTCTTGTTTCTTCCATTTTGTTAATACTTAATAGCCTTGAAAAATCTCTCAATGGAAGCACGAAGAATTGTCATAAAAGAGAGAGCCGTCTTCAAGAAATTGTTGGAATCTTGATTGCCTATTAAGTAAAGAAAAAGAAGATTGGTGATATCTCAATTTATATCCTTGTGATTTCTTTCAAAATATCTTGTATATCACTTCTTTTGTTCCCTCAAAGATTTTTTGGTAAAAAATCCTTTGATTTCTTCTAAGATTTTTTCAAAGATTCTTCGATCAAAATCTTTTGATTTTTTTAAGATGCCTCAAAGATTCTCTAATTAAAATCTTTTGATTTTTTTAAGATACCTTAAAGATTTTTTGGTCAAAATCCTTTGATTATCCTAAGATTCTTTTAAAGATTCTCTTTGAGATTCTTTATTCAAAATCTTTTGATTATTTTAAGATTTCCTTGAAGATTCTTTTAAAGATTTTTTACTCAAAATCCTTTGTTAATCCTAAGATTTTTTCAAAGATACTCTTAGAGATTTTTTATTCAAAATCTTTTAATTATTCTAAGATTCTTTCAAATATTCTCTTTAAAAAAATTTATTCAAAATCCTTTGATTATCTCAAGATTCTTTTGAAGATTCTCTTAGAGATTCTTTGCTCAAAGTCCTTTGATTATCCTAAGATTTTCTTGAAGATTCATTCGAAGATTTTTTATTCAAAATCTTTTAATTATGTTAAGATTCTTTTAAAGATTCTTTCAAAGATTTCTTATTCAAAGCCCTTTGATTATTTTAAGATTCTGTTGAAGATTTCTTTTGAGATTTCCTATTCAAAATCCTTTGTTTATCTTAAGATTTTTTCAAAGATTTTTTCAAAGATTCCTTTGAAGATACTCTGTCCTTCTTTCATCTTAAAATAAATCCATTCAAGATCCAAAGCAAAACATAAGAGATGAAAAAGTCTTTATTTATAATTCTAAAAGGATTTAAATAAGCGACTTAATCAATATCCGGACAATACTTGATATATGCTAATACTTGCTTGATACTTGCTTGATATCCAATTGACACCCGGATCTGAGATATCTCATAATTCTATGATTCTTTGATTGATATCTTGAAATCTTAAGATTCTTTAATTGAGATCCTAGAATCCTAAGATTCTTTGATTGATACTTTAGGATCTTAAGATTCTTTGATTGATATCTTAAAATTTTAAGATTCTTTGATTGATACTTTGAGATTTTAAGATTCTTTTATTGATATTCTAAAATCTAAAATTCCTTGGTTAATACCCTGAGATCTTAAGATTCCTTAATTGATACCTTAAAATCATAAGATTCTTTGATTGATACCTTGAGATTTTAAGATTTCATATTTGATATTTTAAAATATTTTATAATTTGATCCTATCCATTTTTATCCCTATTTACATTACAATTTTAAAACTACTTCTATTTTATCCATGTTCACATTGCACCTTTGGAATTAGGTCTATTCTATTCCTATTCTCATTGCAATTTTAAAACTAGTTCTTTTCTATCCCTTTTTTATACTATGGTTTTTATACATACCTATTCAATTTTGATGCACTTATTGTAAGTGCATCACGACAACAATACCTAAGAAAAATATATCATTACAATTTATTCAAGATATGCAACCAATAAATGTAGTGACTATTAAGAATGTGCGAATTGGATCAATAGTAGATGAATTTATTGAAGTATTTGCAAGAAGGACAATCTATTCAATGGATGATTTATATTCAAGCTATGACCAATTTTAACTTGCAATAGAGAATAGAAATATGACAATAATGAAAACACTTGGATTAGTTAAAATGTATATTCTTCTTTAAGATGCTACTAATTTAGTTACATATATGATAAATGGAATGAACATGGTGTTGAGGAATTTTATTTCTAAGAAGACTATGCCTTTTCTAGATGATATTTCTATAAAAGAGTACAAGAAAGAAGACAAGGATGAAACTTTAGATAAGAAGGGATGTTGCAAGTATGTTATTGATTATATACAAGATTGTGAAAAGATATTGACTCAACTTGAAGAAGTTCATCTTACCTTATTGGATACAAAATCTATAATTGGAATGTAAGAAGTTATAATTTTTAAATATTTATGTGGATTTTATAGAAGAAAATCAGATCCAACTGAGGTTGATGCAATTGGGAGAATGAAAGAGGATTGTAGTTCTTTAACAAAGGTGCAAAGGTTTTTGGATGCATGTATATTCTACCATATTTGGATTCCTCACTATGCTTATATAACATATCTATTATATAAATTATTATGCAAGGATTATCAATTTAAATGGAAAAAAAAATATATCAAAGCAATACAAAGATTAAAAGATTTATTGATATTATCTTTAGTATTGAGAAAAATTGATTATAAGTACAATAAACTAATTCTTATAATGGATAATTGTCCAACTGCTATTGGATAGACTGTAAATCAAGATGATTTAAATAGACATAGATTTGTAATTTGATTTAGAGCTAAGGTTTTAAGTACTAACCAGTGTGCATATTCATAAGTGAAAAGGAAATTATGAGGAGTTGTTTCAATTATGAAAGATGAAAAAGATTACTTAACTAGGACAATGGTGGTAATTGAAATAATTTTTTTGCCTTTACTAGGAATAATTATTAATGCTGAGAAGGATTGCTTATATCAAGTCATTATATCCAAAGTTTAGGCATGTTGTAGAAAAAGACAATCTGGTAGCAAATATGTTATCTCAAGCAAAATATGATAGAAAAGATGAAATGATTGAGGATATTGATGATGTAGGTACAAAATTTTATATAGTTTCACAATTGAATAAGAAAGATAAGCTATTTTATAAAAAACATTGTGAAAGAGAATTATTAGATATTGGATATTATTTGAGCTCATTAATCAAGTATGCTAATTAGTTAGTTGAAAAATTTAAACAGATTAAAAAAAAGACATACAAGTTTATATTACAAGGAAGATTTCTACAGAAGAGGCCAAAATCAAACATTGGAATGCTGTAATGAGTAGTAGATACCAAGGAAGATCAACAAAAACTATTCAAGGAGTCTCATGATAGTCTATGGGTAGGATATAGAGGAATTTGGACTATTTTTGCTAAATTGAAAGAACGGTATTAGTGAAAGAATAAGTATTGGGACATAGCTTCATTTGTAGAATCTTGTATAACTTGTCAAACATATTCAAATATATAACATCGAGATGGTCTACATCCAACATATCATTTAGCTATTTATTTTAAATAAATTGTGGATTTGATTATTATACCAATAGAATTATGGTAAATGAGGTATTTAATTTTGGCTCATAAAGATTTATCAAACCTAGTGGAAAGCAAGGCATTAAAGACAAAGTCTACATAAGGAATCTAAAAGTTTTTATTTGAGGATGTTATTTGCTACTATGGATGTGTAAGAAAGATCACTATAGATTATGGAGAATTGAATACAAATGAAGCTCGTGAATTCCTTAGAAGATGCAAAATTAAATTATCATTAAATACTGCTTATAATCTAGAGAAGAATACAAAGAGTGAACATGAACATCTTCCAATTGTAAAAGCCTTAATTAAAGCTTGTAATGGAAGAATGAAAGAATGGCCTTAACTTCTATCTTATGCATTATAGGTTGATCAAACAATACATAATTTAGGTTTTATAAAAGCCTCTTAGATTTTTTTTCTTGTTTTAATAGCTAATAAATAAAAGTTAATTATTAACTTTTTCTTCTAGGTTAGAGAAGCTCTTTCATTATTTTTAAAAAACCATCAATTAATAAAAATATAATAGAGGAGATAAATAATTGATATGGTTGATACCAAGGTTAAATTGAAGGTAGGATCAAGCTTAAAAATCCTTAGAATAGATTGGATTGATATCCACGGGTTTGCTATTTATGGAATAGGATCAAAATCAAACCTCTAGCTATAAAAACAGCCACTAAGAGAAAAATTGGAGATCATTTAGAGATCAACAATTAGGATTTGAAAGCTAGCTTTAAGCTTGTTTCAAAGACATAAGACTTGTTCCCATAAGATATAGAAAGACTTTGCAATCATTGTCTAAAGCTAAGATTTCTATTGGTGATTGGAATTGTATACAATAAAATTAGGGCTAGCACTCTCAGCTATTTTGTGCAATTGGTGTAACATCTATAGTTGAAAGTTTGATTGTATGTAAGTGATTGGATGTCCTAAGACTATAATTTATGATAATCTAATAGTGCAGTTGGGAGGTATTCAATCTTTAATATGAGAAGGTACCAAAAGTTGGTAGTTTAAGATTATTTAGGATTTTTGTGTTATCTAGAGATCTATTAATTGAAATAAGGTGAAATTTGGTATAATATTAGAAGACTTAGAGATCAAGCTATACACTAATTTTAAGCTGAAGTTAAAAATTATAGAAGGAAAAATTGCTACTAGAGCATTTGCATCAACTTTCAGGTTGGCAATTGAGTGACATCAATGTGGTTTTTGGATGATTTTCTACAATTTGTAAGTTGGATTAGAATAAAAAACTTTGAGCATATAGAAAACATATAGTGGTATTTGTGTGCAAAATTTTACATCAAGTAGATAGTTAAATTAAAAGTTATAGCTTGCCAAAACTCACTGACTAGAATTAGGACTTGCAAAGAAAAATCTAAGTTGCCTAATTGTGAAAGTAATAAGACAATTGGATTTTATGTATGGTTGAAGTTATCAAGAAGAGTATTTTTTAGCACTTTATATTAGTTTTAAGTACTTTTGAATTAAAATTCAATCATATTCTTCTTATATGGATAAAACTTATTAAGATTCTTGCATATTTGTAAGCCACAATTTCACCTTACATAGCCAAATGCCTGATGCATTTCTAAATAAGACAATACATAATATGAAAACATTGGCAAGAAAATCTATGTCTATATTATAGAAGATCTAATCATAAGACAACAAACTGTCTAAACAAGTCTAGAGAATTTAAGGCACAAGATATAACATCTGAATTGAAGAGGTCAAAAAATGAAACCATTGTAGGAACCTTGTAGTTAGACACCCTCAAATCTAAAGTACCAAAAAAAAGTCTCTTCCTACCTTCGGATCCAACATCTTGTTTTACACTTCTTGTACATATAAGAATCTTAAAATAAGAGATTTTTATTGAAGTCTTTTTAGATATTGAGATCTTAGTATACTTTGTAGATAAAGATTTTGCAATCAAGTACAACTTAGTACTTGTAAAGAAGACCCATCTCCCATCTATTGAGGTCATTGATAGATGAAATCTTGCATCATAGAATATTATTGAAGAAACCTAACCATTGGAAGTGGTACTAGGAAATCAAGTATCACACTATTGTGTAGTGACATGGCCATTAGGTGAAAGAGGGAAGGAATGATTAAAATATTTAGAAGCTTAAATAGAAATATTTTAGCAAATTAACTTCAAATTATAGATAATAGAGAAGAAAGTGAAAAAAAGTTAAAAGGCTAATATTGCCTTTTTATAAAAGAGGCTTCTATTTACTTTGTATGGCATTAAATAAGGCAAAAAATATATGTATATTAAAAAAATAAATAATACAAACATCTTTAGAAAAAAATTAAGATAAGGTTTTAGAAAATTTTATCTTAAAAATCTTAGAGTTGATACTCGGAGAAGACTAGTTAAGAGCTTGGATCGGAATCAAACCTTGAAATACAAAACTGTTGTCGTATGGTGTGAACTTCTATCTGGGAATACACTGGGTACTTGGCTGTAGAGAGTTTATTTAAAACTTATTGTCTAAACTCAAATAAATAATTTATCCTAGATAAAAGAAACAAATAATATAAAAATATTACAAAAAAGAAGTTATATAGATAAATCCTCTTGTATTCAAATAGGTTTGTACAAAAAAGATTCAAAATTCCACAAAAAGCCTTCAAAACTTTGTTCACCCGCTAGAACTTATTTCTTGCTGAACTTTAGAATTCAATAATTTTTTATTCAATTTTTTTATTTCTATAAAATTTCCTTCAAAGTGTAGATAATACTTTTAAGATATAGCTCAAAATATAACTACTAGTTAAGCGGGATTACTTATTGCCCTTAGCTTACAATCATTGACTTCAACTTCCAATATCTCTTTCATCCTAGCTTGGATTTTATTGAGCCACACATGAAAAGTATAGCAAAAAAAGAGGTCTTTTCAATCTCAGTTGCCGATCTTCTATTGCTTTTTGTATGCACGAATTATGCGCAAAAGAGTGACAATAGATACAATTTTGACATTCTAACTTTGAGCACCTATATCTCTTTCATAAAAAGTCCAAATCATATAAGATTTATACCAAAACCATATCCAAAAATCCAAAATTTTTGATCCTATCCTTTGATGTTCAACTCCTCTTGAAAAAAAAACCCTAATCCCTAATAAACCCTCAGGCAACCTCCTTGAATCCCATTAGGCATGATTTTTGGTCAATAGGAATAGAGACTTCTATCATCCATCTCCATTCATTTATATGGATGGCCTAGCTACCTCCTTTCACACTAAAAATCCCTTCTTAATCTTTTTTCTTAAAAGATTTATATAATATGTATTCTAGATACCAAATAAAAGAAGTAAATAAGATCTTAAGGATCACCAATGTCTAACAAAGGTGACTTAAGATATATAAAAGTTACTATCAATATAAAATCAATCTCAAAATTACTATCAAAAGAAGAAATAAGATTATAATCTAAATCTGCTATAGAATTTGATTGGATTTGTCAAGGACATACTTAGCAAAACCTTTTAGAATATTTTAGAAGGTTCTTAGAACTCTCTAGAATCTTCCAAAGCCTTCTAATATCTTTTTAGTTGGTAGAAGTTGCTTGAGAAGCTTCTTAATTATTAGAAGTTACTTGAGAAGCTTCCTAATTGGTGGAAGCTGCTTGAGAAGCTTCCTAGTTGGTGGAAGTTGCTTGAAAAGCTCCCTAGCTGGTGGAAGCTGCTTGAGAAGCTTTCTAAGTAGAAATATATATTGGAGTTGAGGCTGAAGAGTTCTTCAGTCTCGACAACACATCTCTTATAGCTCTAGCTCACCTCTCTGATGTTGTTTTTGTATTCATCTGATTAATCCAATTCCTGCCAGTTCTTCTTGAATTTCTTATTTAGACTTCAAGTCTATATTTTGTGTCTGTGACAGTTTTTCGAGACTACTCTCATCTTAGATATTAGAGCTAGTTCCTTCTTGTTGGAGTGTGGATTATCCCTCTTTTTGAAGGTACATTCAGATTTTAGAGGTTGCGGATTACCCTCCTCTAAATTGATATCTTTTCCGTCATAATATTGGAACCTTATTCTTCTAGGAGAGAGTGGATTATCCCTCTTTATAAAGGTCTTAAGGCATTTTTAGAGGTTGCGGAGTACCTTCTTCTAAATCAATATTTCTTCCTTGTAGAAATAATTACTTTTTTTTTTTTAGAATGGTTGGAGGTCAAGACATTAATATGAGTGAAAGTTTGGAGTCCAAGATGGACGCCATTATGAATGTTCTTGCTACGTTATCACAGAGAATTATGGTCATGGACAAAGTCTTTGCAAGACTTCATAATGATGGAGCATCCGGAATAGTACAATCTAGGCTTCATCAGCCTCGAGCTTCTGCACTAGAAGAAGTAGCTTTACCTGTGGTTTAATGAAAACCATTGCTTCCACATCGAAAGGAGCCTCGAATTAGCCTTCCAGATAAGTTTAATGGCACACGCTCTAAGTTTCAAGGTTTCGTCAATCAAATCAAGTTAATAATAGCTCTACAACTTGAACGTTATCTGACGAAGGAATCACGCGTTAGATTGGTTAGAACTTTGCTTACGGGACAAGCTCTATCGTGGTTTGCTCCTCTATTTGAAAAAAGATCACCGATTTTGAACAACTTTGAGACTTTTTTGGAGGCATTTGCGGAAGCATTTGGCGAGCATGATAAGGCTCGCTGGGCTACAACAAAAATTTGATCGCTACGACAAGATACTTGCTTTGTATCAGTCTATGCATCGGATTTCAGGCAATTAGCATGCGACATCAACTAGGATGAAGAAGCATTGATGAGTCAATTCTATTGGGATCTAAGGGACGACGTGAAGGATTTGTTGTTATGTCTTCGTGATCCACAAACGCTCAATGAAGCCATTAGCTAAGCTGTGAAGTGCGATAACCGCCTATTTCAACGTCGCCAAGACCAACGTTCGAGACAATATACAAGTCATCACAGCACAATTATATCGGCAAGTAGCCTAAATTCATAATCAAAGATAGAGGACATGCAGATTAATACGATACGTATCAAATCTCTTACTCCCAAAAAAAAAAAACAGCGTATAGAGAAAGGTTTGTGCTTTTATTGCGGTGGAGAAGGCCATAGAGCTGAAAACTGTCCTAAGAAGCAAAATGGACACAGCATCAAGAATAGAGGTGCGTTTGTTCAAGAATAGAGGTGCGTTTGTTCAAGAAAACGAGGATGCCTAGCCAAAATAGGAACCGTGCGGCTGGACAAATCAAAACCAGGTTCCTCTCTTTCTACTCAACCTGTCTATTGTTTTACAATTCTTTTGTCTTTTGGTCCTAAAAAACTAAAAACCTTAGCCTTATTAGATTCAGGAGCATCTGCTTATTTTTTAAACTAAGAATTTGCTAAGCATCATAAAATTCCCCTAGTACAGAAATTCAAACCTGTTCACGTAGAAATAATAGATGGATGACCTTTATTATCTGGTAGTGTCACCCATGAATCAGAACCTATAGAAGTGATGTTTAAAGACCATAGTAGTTATATTATTTTTAATATTATTAGCACCTCGTCAAATCTTGTTATTCTTGGTCTTTCTTGGTTGGAAAAATATAATCCATCCATAGATTGGAGGTTGCAGAGGATAACATTTTTCATATAACAATCTAAGGACAAGCCTGGAAGAAGACCACAAACCAAAAAATCCTTGTTCATTAGAGTAAGAACATTTATAAGATCGTGCAAGGAAGGCACACCATTGGTAATTTATACGACTCCAACTAGTGGAGAGCAGATTTCAACAACAGGTATACCGGAATAATACAAGGATTTTCAAGACGTGTTCCAAAAGAAAAATACTGACATGCTATCAGAACATCGACCATATGATTGTGCCATAGAATTACAAGAAGGAGCACAATCGTCTTTTGGCCCAATCTACAACCTATCACAGATGGAGTTGACTGAGTTGCGGAAATACATTGACAAGAACCTAACCAAGAACTTCATTTGTCATTCAAAGTTGCCAGCTCGGGCACCTATCTTATTTGTGAAGAAGAAGGATGGCTCACTACGAATATGCGTGGACTATCGAGGTCTCAATAAGATGACAAAGAAGAATCGCTATCCATTACCTTTGATCTCTAGTCTTCTGGAACAACTTAGACGAGCAAAGATCTTTACAAAGATTGATCTAAGGGGAGCTTACAACCTTGTGTGATTCAAAGAAGGAGACGAATGGAAGACAGCTTCTCATACAAGGTATGGTTATTTTGAGTATAATGTCATGCCATTTGGTCTTATCAATGCTCCAATGGTTTTTCAACATATGATGAATGATATTTTTCAAAAATATTTAGACAATTTTGTTGTCATCTATCTGGATGATATCTTGATATTTTTTGAGAACAAAGAAGAGCATAAGAAGCATGTTCGTTTGATACTCGAAAAACTATGCGAGCAAGGACTCTATATCAAATTAGAGAAGTGCTTATTTTACCAAACTAAGATGGAGTTTTTAGGGTTCGTTGCGACTTCGGAAGGCTTGAAGATGGATCCCAAGAAGGTGGAAGCAATTGTGTCCTGGGAAGTTCCAAAGATGGTTAGAGACGTATAATATTTTCTTGGCTTTGCTAACTTCTATCGGATCTTCATCAAGAATTATTCTCAAGTTGTTGCTCCACTCACTCGATTAATATGTAAGGATAAGCTTAAATGAGGACCTCTAGCGGAAAAAGCATTTCAAAATCTTAAAATGGCATTTACTACAGCTCCAATCTTGGTACATCCAAACTTTGTAAAGGCTTTCTATTTGGAAACCGATGCTTTGGATTTTGCTTTAGGAGCCGTATTTTCGCAGATGGGTATTGACAATAAGCTTCATCCGGTTGCATTCTATTCACGGAAGTTTTTTGCGGCTGAGATCAACTACGAGATTCATGATAAGGAACTTCTTGCTATAGTGGATTCTTTCTAAGAGTGGCATCACTTCCTCAAAGGAGCTGCGCATCCGATGATTGTATATACGGATGACAAGAATTTGAAGTACTTCATGTCGGCTCGGATTCTAAACCGTCGTCAAGCTTGATGGAATATGTCACTATCTAGATTTGACTTTATTATTACTTATTGGCCTGGAAAGCAGCAAGGACTATCAGATGCCTTATCAAGAAGATCATATCTTGCGTCGAAGGTTACAGAAGCAACGCTTGATCAACAGTGTACGATATTGTTAAAGCCAGAGCAATTTAGAATTTGTACTACTGTTGTGCCAATTGATGCCGACTTCTTCAACCAGGTACATGTTGCGACCATTGAAGATTCAATAGTCCTTAATATCAAGCAGCGTATCAATGATGACAAGTTCAAGGTTGAAGAAGATCTCTTATACTTTGAGGAGCGGCTGTATATTCCAAAAGGGCCAACACAACTTCAAGTCCTTCAATCTCGTCATGACTTTCCAACTGCGGGATATTTTGGATTCAACAAGACCTTGGAACTCATTTCCCGAGATTTCTAGTGGCCCTAAATATGGAAGGATGTGAAAGATTTCATCCTCTCTTGTGACATTTATTCAAGATCCAAAAACCCTCAACATCGCCCTTATGGACTTCTACAGCCATTGCCTATTCCGTGTCGTCCATGGTCTTCAATTTCCATGGACTTTATTACAGATCTGCCGCCATCGAATTTATTTGACAACATCTTTGTTGTGGTGGATCAACTTACCAAGATGGCACATTTTATCCCTTGCAAGAAGACATTGTCAAGCTAAGACACAGCAAGGCTCTTCCTTGATAATGTGTATCAATATCATGGTCTACCAAATGATATCGTGTCGGATCGAGGAACTCAATTTGTATCAAAATTTTGGAGATCTTTTTTTAAGATATTGAAGGTGGACATCAAGCTTTCTTCGGCATTCCATCCTCAAACTGACGACCAAACGGAACGGGTGAATCAAGTTTTGAAACAGTATTTACGATACAACATCAACTATCAGCAAGATGATTGGACTGCATATCTATCGCTAGCCGAGTTTGCATATAACAACACCCTTCATGAATCAACTCAAAAAACACCATTCTATTCCAACTATGGATACTATCCGAAGCTTGATCTATTGAGTCCGTCAGCAAATAACAACCCAGCAGCTGAAAGATTGGTGCAGCAGCTATTGGAGCTTCAAACTACATTGAAGCTTCAATTGCAAATTGTCCAAGAGTCTTACAAAGCATTCGCGGATAAATTTCGGAATCAGGCACCTAATTTCAAAATTGAAGATAAAATATGGTTGCTTCGACGGAATATTAAGACCAAGCGGCCATGTGATAAATTGGACTACCGGAGATTGAGACCATTTGTTATCTAGAAGCAGATCAATCATGTGGCGTACTGCTTAGAGTTACCAGCTGCTATGAAGGTACACCTTGTCTTTCATATTTTTCTATTAGAGCCTTATCAGGAATCGTCTTTTCTTGGAAGAATGCAATGTCCACCATCTAATATAGAAATTGAAAACAATGAAGAATATGAGGTGGAAAAGATATTAGATTCACGGCGAAGATGGAATAAATTAGAGTAATTTGTGCATTGGAGCGGCTACAATATTAATGAATGAATATAGGAACCAGCCAAAAATCTCGCCAATGCATCGTAAAAGGTACAGAAATTCCATCGACGATATCCTAATAAATCAAAAGTTGGCCATTAACAAAGCGTGAAGATGAAGCCTTCTCTGGAGAAATAAATAGAAAAAGGATCCAGGTCTTATCAAAAAATAACTTATTGTATTTTGTAGTATGAAGATATCTAATATCAAGGTGTATTTAGATATGGTTAGTGAGAATGTAGATATTGTTCTAGTGGTACTATCTCAATCGAGTAGCTCATGGCGTCGATCTCGAGATGAAGAATTAGAAGAGCAAAGAAGACGTCGAAGAATACCAAGCAATAGGTCACTTGTAATTGTCTTTAAAGTTGAAGCAAGTCATACAAGTAGTGGTGAAGCGATATTTTTAGGTCGTTTCTACAATGAAGATACAGAAGTTCAGGCATGGTCTCAAGTGGAAGGTGTTGGTCATTATTGGTCGCTACAAGGGTCCATGAATCATCTGCCTTGTGAAAAATAGCTGGAGTATATTGCAGAGACTATGCGACAAATTTTTGATTTCTTACGTTTGTGAGTATACATCTCAAATGGCTTCTCGGAGAACTCAAAGCTAGAGGAGGAGGTGATGTCAAGGACATACTTAGCAGAATCTTCTAGAACATTTTAAAAGGTTCCTAAAACTCTCTAGAATCTTTCAAAGCCTTCTAACATCTTCCTAGTTGGTAGAAGTTGCTTGAGAAGCTTCTTAATTAGTAGAAGTTGCTTGAGAAGCTCCCTAGTTGATGGAAGCTGCTTGAGAAGCTTCCTAGGTAGGAATATATATTGGAGTTGAGGCTGAAGAGTTCTTCAGTCTCGACAACACATCTCTTGGAGCTCTAGCTCACCTCTCTGGTGTTGTTTTTGTACTCATCTGATTAATTCAGTTCCTCCCAATTCTTCTTGAACTTCTTGTTTAGACTTCAAGTCTATATTCTGTGTCCGTGACATTAATCCAATTCCTGCCAGTTCTTCTCAAATTTCTTATTTAGACTTCAAGTCTATATTTTGTGTCCATGACAGGATTTTTTAAGATTTGGTTAGAATTTGGTTAGCGTTGTTAAGGCTTGTTAGGATTTAATTAAGATTTGATTAAGATTATTTAAGATTTGATGAGGATTATTAGGATTTAACTTAGGTGTTTAAGATTTGAATAGGATTGTTAAGATTTGACTATAATTTGATTAACATTTGACCAGGGTTTTATTAGCATTTGTTTAAGATTTGATTAGGATTTGACTAAGATTTGATTGGGATTTGATTAAGATGTTTAAAATTTGACCAAGGTATTTAGGATTTATTTAGGATTTGATTAGGATTATATAAGATTTTATTAGAATTTGTCTAAGATTTGATCAGGATTTGATTAAGATTTGATTAAGATTTATTTAAAATTTGATCAAGGTATTTAGAATTTATTTGAGGTTTGATTAGAATTATTAGGATTTGACTGGGATTTGTTCAGGATTTGATTAGGATTTTATTATAATTTATTTAAGATTTGATTAAGATTTGTTTAAAGATTGACTAAGATTTGACTAGGATTTGATCAAGATGTTTAAGATTTGATCAAAATTTGAGTAGGGTTTGTTTAGGATTTTATTAAAATTTGTTTAGGATTTGATCAAGATGTTTAAGATTTGATCAAAATTTGAGTAGGATTTGTTTAGGATTTTATTAAAATTTGTTTAGAATTTGATTAGGATTTATTTAGGATTTGACTAGGATTGTTAGGATTATTAGGATTATTAAGATTTGATTAAGATTTGATTAGAATTTAACTAAGGTATTTAGGATTTATTTAGAATTTGATCAAGATTTGATTAGGATTTGTTTAAGATTTGATTAGAATTTGGCTAAAATTTATTTAGGATTTGACTAGGATTTCATTAGAATTTAATCAAGGTTTGGTTAGAATTTTTTTAGGATTTGACCAGAGTATTTAAGATTTATTTAAGGTTTGTTTAGGATTATTTGAGATTATTTAGGATTTAATTAAGATTTATTTAAAATTTGACCAGGATTTGATTAGAATTTATTTAAGATTTGATCAAGGTATTTAAAATTTGTTTAAGATTTTATTAGAATTGTTAGGATTTGACTAGAATTTGTTTAAGATTTGATTAAGGTTATTAGAATTTAATTAGAATTTATTTAGAATTTGATTAAGATTTGATTAGAGTTGTCTAGTACTTGATTAAAATTTGTTTAGAGTTTGAATAGGATTTGATTAGGGCTTGTTTAGGATTTGATGAGGATTTGACAAGGATTTGATTGGAGCTTGCTTAGGATTTGATTAGGATTTGATCAGGATGTTTAAGATTTGACCAGGATTTATCTAGGATTTGATTAAGATTTATTTAGGATTTGATCAAGGTTTATTTTGAATTTGACTAAGATTTTATTAAGATTTATTTAAGATTTGATCAAGATTTTATTAAAATTTGTTTAAATTTTGATTAGAATTTATTTAAAATTTGATTAGAATTGTTAGGATTTGACTAAGATTTAACTAGGATTTGGTTAGGATTTGGTTAGGACTTAGTTAGGATTTGATTAGGATTTAATCAAAATTTGATCAAGATTTGATTAAGATTTATTTAAAATTTGATTAAGATTATTAGAATTTGATCTAAGTTTTATTATGATTTATTTAAGATTTGATTAAGATTGTTAGGATTTGATCAAAGTTTGGTTAGAATTTGGTTACGATTTAATCAAGGTTTAACCAAAATTTGATTAGGTTTGTTTAAGAGTTTATTAAGATTGTTAGGATTTGATCAAGATTTGACTAGGATTTGTTTAGGATTTGACCAGAGTTTAATTAAGATTTGTTTAGAATTTGACTAGGATTTTTTTAGGATTTGATCAAGATTTGTTTAGAATTGATCAAGATTAATTAAGATTTGTTTAGAATTGATCAAGATTAATTAAGATTTGTTTAGAATTGATCAAGATTAATCAAGATTTGTTTAGAATCAATACCTGTCATACTACATTTATATGTAATATATAAAAATATTATATTTTTTATTTATTTTTGTTATTTATGTGTAAATACTAGAGGCTATTTTGGAAGATATTGTAAAGGAACGATTTATTTTAGCCACTTAATTAGTGAATTAGGATGGCTATTTGTTTTGTTCCTACCTTATTTTTACCTTAGAGTAGATTTTTTTGTAGTTGGAAGAAAGATAAAGGTTGTTTTATTTTTCTTGTTGACTTTGAGGTAATATGGCTCCTTGTAAGGAATAAGAGAGAAGAATATGGAATAAATAAGGCCTATTTAATAGGATTTTGGCTGTCCATGTAGGCGTGGCATGGATTGATGTGGAGGAAAAGGGGAGGATACTCCTCTTGTTGGAACTAGGGTTTTAAATTTTAGAATATATATTTTTTGGAAAGTGATAGCTCTGAGGGTACTAAAGCTTTTGTATTGAAATTTGAAGAGAATGATTCTCAAGTTGTGAGGATTCCAAAGCCTATTCACTTGCTTATTTTGCAGTGGTGAATGAAAAGTTATGCTTGTTTTAATAGAGTGAGGTCTGCTGCTATTGAGAAGTGAAGGTAGAAACTTTGAGCTGCTATTATAAGTTTGATTTCAATTCTTTCTTAATAAAATTTGTATAAAGTGTGGAAAATTATGCTAGATTTCTATCAAGCTATTTCTTAAAGAATTTGGAGTTGGAAAGAAAGAGTTGTGAGCTTGAAAGTAGAAAAGGATCTATTGCTACCTGATGAAGAGGGATAGAGGCTTTATTCAACCATCCAAGTTGAACAGTCTCTTCAATCTTTTTGGTATTTTAAGTGCTTATAGTAGCTTATATAAGCTTTTTATGAGAAAAAAAATCAATGTATTTGGAGCTTCTATGAGAATTTTTTGAGTTGTGAAGTGATAGGAGGGCAAATTGTCACTGGGGTTTGAGAGGTAGTTTCAACTAGCCATAAAATCTGAAGTTTGAGAGATATACATGCAAGATTCAAAGACAAGTTAGATGATGGAATGAGCTTTCTAAAAAGCTACTGCATGTCCAATTTGGAGAAGGCAAGTGATCACAACAAAAGCTGAAGTAAGAGGAGCTTTGCTGTCTTTGCAGTTTATTGGAAATTTTTAGTATCTACTTCAATTAGTCATAACTTTTAAATGGTAAGACCTCTATTTGTGAAATTTTGATGGATTTTATAATATTTTATTAACTTTCTATAAATTATATGCATGCTTGATTTGACATTTGGATGAAGCTTTAATAATTTATTTAATTTCAGCTAGTTGAGTAACTTCTATTCCTCATATGCGCTTGTATTTTGAGTTATACTTGAATATATACATACTTTTCTTACATATATTATATAAGTACATATATTTGTATTTATATTAAATATTTTATATATTTATTTTATAAGTATTATACAAAGTATTTATATAAATATTTATACAAGTATTATACAAAGGATTATATTTTATATTTGTATAAGTTTTATATAAGTTTTGTATAAGTATAATACAAGTTTAATATGGAAGCTTAAATAAATATTGTATAAGTATACAAGATACTTGCATAGCTTCCTCCCATGTTTCTTGCTAGTTCTAGTAATAGCTAGGAATCCGGTATTTTTCCAAGGCGGATTCTCTCTACTCGACACCGTGACCTTCAAGACATATTTGAAAAGAAGAAAGTAGATATGTTATCAAAATACCTTTCTTATGATTGTGCAATCAAATTACAAGATGGAATTCAACTTGCATTTGGTCCAATTTATAATCTCTCACAAACAAAGTTTACAGCCTTGTGAGAATATATTAATGAAAATCTAACTAAGAATATTATTAGACATTCAAAATCACCCACAAGAGCTCTTATCTTATTTATAAAGAAGAAAGATGGTTCTTTATATATCTATATTGACTATCAAAGTCTAAACAAGATAATTATAAAAAATTGCTATCTATTACTATTAATCTTAGGATTATTGGAATAATTAGGACAAGTAAAGACCTTTATAAAGATTGATTTGAGAAGCACCTACAACCTAGTCAAGATCAAAGAAAGAAATCAATAGAAGATAGTATTTCATATAATGTATGGATATTTGAAGTATAATATTATACCTTTTGAACTTACAAATGCACTTATAATCTTTCAATATATAATGAATGACATCTTACATGAATACTTAGATGATTTTATAGTCATCTATTTGGATGATATTTTGATCTTCTCTAAGAATAAATGAGAATATGAACATCATATATATATATTTATGTATATATATATATATACAATATTGGAAAAACTACAAGAAAATGGATTGTATGCCAAATTAGAGAAGTGTTCTTTCTATCAACCATCAATCAAGTTTTTAAATTATATTGCTTTTAAAAATAAAATTTCTATGGATCCAAAGAAGATACAAATTATTATAAAGTAAAAACAACTATCATCAATTAGAGATGTATAATATTTCTTAGCATTTGTAAATTTTTACAAAATCTTCATCAAAGATTACTTTAAAATTATAATTCTATTAATATAACTTACAGGTAAAGAAAATTTTATTTAAGATAACAAAGTCAAAGAAGCATTCAAAAAGCTAAAAAAATCATTCACTTTAATTCTTATACTTCTCTACGTAAATCCAATAAAATCAATCATTTTAGAAATAGATACCTCACATTTTGTACTTAGATTAGTGCTCTTTTAAACTAATAATGATGGTCAACTTCATCCAGTAGTATTCTACACTTAAAAATTTTCAACTATAGAGATCAATTACAAGATCCACAACAAAGAACTATTAGCAATTATTGATGATTTTGAAGAATGGTGCCATATATTAGAGGGGGCTTAATAGAAGATTATAGTATATATTGATCACAAAAATTTAGAATATTTTATGAGTGCTCAAGTTTTAAACTACTATCAAGTACAATAGAATATATCATTATCTAGGTTTGATTTTGTGATTATATATCATCCAAAAAATCTTCAAGGGAAATCAAATGTCATTTTTCAATGGTCATATCTTACACTAAAAATAAGAGATATTATATTGAATCAACAAAAATCAATCATGTTAAAGCTGTCCAATTTGTAATTGAAGATATTGATATTATCTATTTATGCAGATATAGCTCTCAAGACAAAAATCCAAAGAACAATGAAAACAGATCCATTTATAAATAATATTCAGTAATATTTAAAAAATACATCGATAGAAAAACATAATAATTTCAAATTCAAGGATGGATTGTTGTATTTCAAGGATTTCTTATATATTCCTTCAATCCCTACAAGATTTCAAATTCTTCAAACACAACATGATCTTACAATAGCTAGATATTTTGGCTTCAATAAGGCCTTAAAATTAATATGAAGAGATTATTGGTGGCTTCAAATATAGAAATTGGTGAAAGATTTATTCAATCATACAAAATTTGTATTCAAACAGAGATCCCAAGATACCAACTATATAGACTTCTCTGACCACTTTCAGTTCCTAAGGACCTATGGCAATTGTTATCTATGGACTACATTACAAAACTCCCAATCAAAGATGTGGGATAAAATATGCTATCTTGATCTATTCCATATTAAAGATGTGAAAAGTCCTATTGCAAAAAATCAAGCTACTTATTTAAAGGCCATCTATAAAGAATTAAAATTCTAGCTACAAATGCCTTAAGACCAATATAAAGACTATGTAGACATTCATTGCAAAAACCAACCAAAGTTCAAGGTAGGAGATTGTATTTGACTACTCCAATAAAATATATAAAAAAATTGACTATCACAAAAATTAGACTATTAAAGACTTAGACTATTTATAATTCTATACGAAGTAAAATCTAATAAGTTTCCATCTTGAACTACCAAGTAGCATGCACATTCATCAAGTCTTTTATATCTTGTTTTTAAAAACCTATTATAAATTAATTATTGATAGAAGAACTCTTCTACTACCAACCTCAATTGAAGTCAATCAAGAGTTTGAATACAAAGTGGATGAAATATTGGATTCACATATAAGATATGGATGATTAAAATATTTTATCCATTGGAAGAACTATGGAGTTAGTAAAAGAATATGAAAATCTTTTAAAAATCTTAAGAATATACTTGAGAAAGTTCACAAATTCTATCAATAATATCCTAAAAATCCTAGATCGAACTACTATTGAAGATTTTATGGACACCAACATCTCTTGGCTTCTAAATGATACTTTCCTATCAACAATAGAAGACTAATATAAAAGAAGAAAAGCCATGCCAAAACCTTCACTTGTATATAGTCATTTTTTTTAAGATAGAATAGATCATACTAGAAGCTTATTAATTACCATGTCAAATCTTTGTATTTCAAAGAATTTGCAAGAACAAGAGTTAGAAGACTCTTTTGCCATACAAACAATTGGTAAACAATTGAAACTTTTATAATTTGTTGGGTTTAAAAAACATAAGCAAGGCAAAGAAAGAGTATTTCAATGCCAAATAAGGCAATGTTTGGAATCTTTGGAGATACGGGCTGATCACAAAAATCTTGATGCAAATGCCTATGTTTTAATAATATTCCTTGAAGTTGGAAGGGTGACTTTAGATAGACCAAAAATTATATTTTGAGGATGTTTTAAAAGTTATAATGAATAGCAGATTCTTGGATAGAATGTTGGTACAATAAAAGTTATATTTGGACATCATTGATGCTACCTCAAGGATCTTGTTGAATCAATAACCAACAAACAAAAGATAGAATATGTTGCTTCTCTACTCCAATAAATTTTAGATTTTTTACATATGTGATTTGATCATTAAATCACTTTGGTTTCTTGTAGAACTTGTCGTTAGAAAGAGAGGTGATATCACAAATATACTTCAAGTCACTACATTTTAGAACCTTCCATAGTCTTCTAGAACCTCCCATAATCTTTTAGAATCTTCCATAATTTTTTAAAATCTTCTAAAACTTTTTAGTCTTCTAAAATCTTTCATAGTCTTCTAAAATATTTTAGAACCTTCTTCAATCTTCTAGAACCTCCCATAGTCTTCTAAAATCTTCTAGAATCTTTTTTAATTTTTTCAAATTTGCCTTAGTCTTTTAAAATCTTTCTCAGTCTTCTAAAATCTTTTAAAATACTCTTAGAAGGTTCAATAAGATATAGGCCTTGTAGTATAAATAAGAGGCAAGATCAAGGTACAATTTAATCTTGTCAATAAAAGTCTTGGAGCAATTCAAAGTATTGCCTTGTTTTTTCATATCAATCTAGTTCCTTGTTCTTATCAATCATCTAGTTCTTTGTTCTTGTCAGTCCAATTCTTTGTTCTTGAAATCATTCTAGTTCTATAATCTTTTTTTTGTCTCTTTTTTAATCTACTATCTTATATCTCTAACAACTATCTCCAAATATAATAATAAATCTTTTCAAAAAAGTTTCTAAATTATATAAGATTAAAAAAAAAAATTCCAACAATAGAATAAATCATAATTAAGTACTTTTTGATAAGAAAATATATTTATAAAAGTAATTTAAATGAACTCATTTAAATAATAAAAATAATATAATCATAAATAGAACCATATTTATTGTACAAAATCTTGAAAGTTGGATCTTGTTCTATTAAATTTATTAGGCATATTAGCCTTTGATTCTTTCATAATAACCTTTGGAATGTCTATAGGAATCATGTGTATAGCTTGTCTACTATCTGCTTCCCTAAATTAAACAATCTCTTATTGTAAACTATAAATCTCTTTTTTAGTTTCTTCGGATACTAATTCTATTTGAGCTTCTTTTTTTGGATTATAAAAAAATATCATTTTTTTTAATATATTATCCAAAAAAGCTTGAAGATCTATAAAAGTCACTACTTTATTTTCTATTTATGAAGATATATCTTTTATGACTTGATCTACTTCTATATTAATAAAGAGAAAATCAACAAGCTGTCAAGGATATGAAATACAAACAATTAAAGTATCAAAATACTCTTATGTCATTTGAAAGGAGTAAAGAATCATTTAAAGATTATATTATATTAAATTAAAATGGCTATTATCAAAAACAAGAAGAATAGAGACTCTTAAAACAAGACTAAGAACAAAAAAGGCATTGACAAGAGTGAAGAAGGCTTCATTCTTATTTTTGTATATACTATCTATCTAAAAGCTCTGTGGCAATGTTCTATAGGACCTCCAACATGTGTTCAATTTGCAAGATACATGTCAAACTTATAAGACAAGTTTCTTATATATCTGCCACATAATTAGTTTGTTTTATAAGCTACCAACATGTGCAATACGTGGCTAATTTGTTGGCCAAGTTTCTAACTTATCAATCACCTTTTGATATGAATAAAGATAAAATCATGTCTATAAAGCTTCTAAGAAGCTTTTTTATAAGATATTATTAAATTCATCTATTTTTATTTATTTCTATCTATATTATTTAGATAACTATTAGAATATGGCGAGAGGACCACCCTGATATTTGATTATTATTGAGGCCTTCATAACTTTTTTCAAAGAAAACATTTGAAATACCATCAAGAGTAGTTTCTATCTTTAAAAGTATAATCAAACATTGGAAGTTTCTTCCAAGGTTATAATATCAAACATATTGTATCTCGCCATTAATTCAAAAAAAAACATGTCTTTCTTGAGGATCTTTATTTCTATTTCGTCATCTTGAAAGTTGTGATAATTATAATATCTTGTCCAATAAGTTAACAAATGATAGCTTTTGAGCTAAATTTGCTAATTGCTAATTTTTTATTTGCTTAGTATTAAAAATTCAAAGAAATAACAAACAATGATATACGATATTTTCATTGAATTTGCTTTACTTTATAATAAAGGTTTTTTTTCATCTTAATTTTGATAGTTGTTGTTGATGAAATGCATTGCCTTTGATTGATACATTTGCTAGATTCTTGGATGGCTTCTATGTGCATTCATTAATATCATATCTAAATGAATATACAAGATATTTTAACCTATTTTAGTGTTGTCTCAAATCTAAGATCTCTTCCACCTCAAATTCTTTATTATTATCTATTTTTATAAGAAGCAATGGCATTTATCTTCTTCCTTGTATATCCATTGTCTTATATGGCTCAAATAAAAATATGTAGAATATAGGATGGATTTTTATAAATTTTAATAAGTATAATTAATAAGCAATTGAATTGACTTGTTTATAAATCAAAAATGGTCCAAGCTTACAATAATCTAGTTTATCATAAGAATGAATAGTCTTGATATTATAATAAAGTAGCCATACCTTATCACCAATGTGAAATTGAGGATGTTTCTTACAATAGACATTTATAGTAAACTTTTATCGTTCTTAAGTTCTTTTCTTTGTACCTTCATTATTACATATAGCTTTGATAATTGATTTGCCAAATCTACTACCATAGGATTATCAACTTTTGAAAAGTTAAAAATATCAAGTCATGGATGATAACCATAATTGGTAAAAAAAATATTTGTTGAATAGAAGAATGTATCAAATTATTGTAAGCAAACTCTGCCAATGGCAAAAAAGTTGTCTAATCATCTTAATGATAATTGATGGTATATCTCAAATACTGCTTTAAATTTGATTTATTCATTTTTTTTTTGTCCATTAGTTTGAAGATAGAAGGTTAAAAATAATTTTATAACCATCTTCAATATCTTAAAATAGATTTTTTAAAATTTTGATACAAATGATGTCTCTCTATCTGATATAATATCCTTTGGCAATCCATTATAATAATAGATGTTATTAAAGAAGAATTTAGCTATTTAGTTAAAGAAGATTTTATATATTGTATAAAATATATCATCTTGATGACATAATTTATAAATATATATATAGAATCATATGAATTTAAAATTGATAGATTTGTCATAAAATCCATAGAGACAGAAGACCATAATTGTTTCGGTATAGATAATGATTGGAAAAGTTTGTAAGATCAATGATGAAGAGTTTTTGATCTTGAACAAATATCATATGATTGTACTAACTCTTTAATTGCTTTCTATATTTGAGGCCACCAAAAATCTCTTGATATTAGCTCTAAAATCTTGTTATATTCAAAATATCTTATTGTAGGGAAGTTATAACAAGCTTCAAGAGCACGTAGTTGTGTCTCACCTTCTGGAATATATAAGCATTCTTTAAAATAAAATAAATTATTCTTAAACTCAAACTTAGAGGTATCATGAAACTTAGATGAATTATTTTTAATATCATGAATAAGAGGATATAAAGACATATTTGATTGGATTTCCTTAAGAAAAGTTGAATCAATAGTTAATATCAATTTTATTATTTAAAGATGAAATTATTCTAATTTTAATATGATCATCTTTTGTTGATCAAAAATTACATTTTTTTCTTTTGGTGTGAGATAAAAATATCTAAAAAAGACATTAAATAAACCTTGTTGTTTTATTATCCAATAAATAATAATAAACTTGAATCTTGATAAAGACATGCTCCAACAAGCTTGGCAATGATTCAAAATATATGCTAATATAAAATATTTGAGGTTCTTGTGATTTATATATATGGTATTGTATTATGTGTCATCTCATTTGAGAATGTACTAGACACTTGATTACAGAAGATAAACTTATATGTTGCAACTAACCAAAAATCCAACAATTCTACTATAATTTTAAATATATTTCAATTAAATTTTAATCAAATCCTAAATAAATTTTAATATAATCTTAATGAAATTTTAATCAAATCTTAATCAAATTTTAATCAATTTTGATCAAATCATAATCAATTCTTAAATCAACTTTTAATTAAATCTTAAATTAAATCTTAATTCAAAATCCTAAATCAAATCCTAGTCAAATCCTAAGTCAAATTTTAATCAATCTTTAGTCAAATCCTAAGTCAAATTCTAAGTCAAATCCTAATTAATTTTTAATCAAATTCTAAATCAATCCTAATCAAATCCTAAATCAAAGCTTAGTCAAATCTTAAATCAAATCCTAATCAAATCCTAAATCAAACTTTAATAAAATCCTAAATTAAATCTTAAATTTTAAATAAAATTTAATAAAATCTTAATTAAATCTTGAATCCTAAATAAATCTTAATAAAATCTTAACCAAATCTTAAATCTCAAACAAATTCTAGCTAAGCCTTAATCAAATCTTAATAATCCTATAGTAGATTGAAACCTCAATACCTAATGGTTAAATTGTTGATTTCAACTCAACATTTGCAAACCTTTCAACAACTAAATTGCTAATATGCACAAAATTTTTGAAGAAGATCTAACTCACCAAATAGAAGATAAATCCAAAACTTTGCTTGGGTATAGGCCGACCTCATTTTTCAATCTTAATGTCAATCTTTTAGCATCAATATCTTTTTTTGATACTATGCAATTACTTTTAAAATTTATATATAATTAAAAAATTAATTCTACCATCCATACAAATAATTCTCACCTCAATCCAACCAATAGATAACTAGATATCTTAGAAATCCTCATTGATCCTCAAAACCAATTTCTAAGATTCCAACCTACTTGAACTTCAATAACCTTCAATTGAATTGTTAGATCAAGCTCAAACTTATAGCATGTATTTAACATAGTTACAATTATAAATTCACAAAATTTAACTTATAGATTAATAACCAAATTTCTAAAATGCTCAAAAATATAAATCTCTTTTTATTTCATAAAACCTAGAATCACCTAAATCAACCCTAATTTTGTAGAGCTCTTACAAAGCCAATATCTATCCAAATCATTCAAAATTAATGCTTAAAGAAACCTTCTAAAGTTTGCTTTCAAATTCCACTCTCCAATCAACCAAAGAAGTTTCTCAATATCATAGGAGTATAACTTTATATCCTAAAATATAGTTTCAATCTTAGAGCATAATCTGCCCTCTTCGAGTATCAATCTAGAGGTTTTTTAGATAATTTTTATTAAAAATTAGACAAGATAAGGTAAATTAACAAAAATTCAACTATAAATATTTTAAAATCAAAATAAAAAATATATGGTTCTATAAAATAAATAAAAGTTTTTTTTTATAAAAAAAATAATATTAATATTAAATATTTTTATTACTTATTTATTTATTTATTTATTTATTTTTATTATTTATTTATTTATTTTTATTATTTATTTATTTATTTTTATTATTTGTCTATATTTTTTAAAGTAATTTTATAATTTAATCTTTAACTAAGCTTCTCTATAATATAAGTCTTATTTTGTCTTTTCATCCTATAGTTGTGCTACAACATAACAACAATGATTAGATTGAAAGCGCCTTTTAGATAATGATGCCATTCTTGAAAAGAATCTATGATTGCAAAAAATTCTTTGTTGTAGATCTTGTTGTTAATCTTGGTTGCTGAAAATTTTTTTGAATAAAAAGCTATTAGATGAAATTTATCATCTGCTCTTATTTGTGATAATATTACATCCAAGATAAATTTTGATGCATTTATTTCTATAAAAATATTTTAGAAAAATTAATACAATATAAGATTGATGTATAAATAAAAATTATCTTCAAAGATTCAAATGATGCTTCTACTTCCTTATTCTTCTTGAATTTTTCTTTACAAGTCAAGTGTATTAGTAGAACTACAACTTTAAAAAAATTCTTAATAAAGATCTGATAGTAATTAATAAATCCCAAAAAATATTACATATCTCTTACTGTTCTTAAAATTTTTTAATCTATAATTGTCTAAACTTTTTTAAGATCTATCATTAGATCATCATTAAAAATGATGTATCCTAAAAAATCAACTTAAATAGTAAGAAATATATGCTTTTCTATTTTGGCATACAATCTTACCTCTCTCAATTTTTGTAACACTTAATGAACACAAAGTTTGTATTCTTTTATTGTTATTGTAGATTAAAATGTTGTCTAAATAATAGATAATAAAATCATCAAAAAATTTGCAAAAAATATCATTTATAAGATACTGAAAATCAGTTGGTGTATTTATAAGTTCAAAAGATATAACATTATATTCAAAATGCATGTACCTAATTCAAAATGCAATCTTTCTTTTATCACCTTCTTTAATGTGGACCAAGTTGTATGCTCTTCGTAAATTTATTTTTATATAGTTCTTTGTATGATTGAATTGATCAAGAAGTTTTAAAATCAAAGCTAAAGAATACCTATTCTTAATAGTAATCTTATTAAGTCCTTGATAATCTATGCACATTCACAAGGATGTGTCTTTTTTTTTCACAAATAAAATAGGAGCTCTTGTTGGAGATTTTGAATGGCATATAAAATTCTTAATCAAGTTCTCATTAATATATTCCTTCAATACAGGCAATTTGTTTTACAATAAATTATAAATTAGTCCAAATGGTCGTTGAGCTTCTTCTTAAATCTAAAGAATAAGGAAGTAGAAGCATCATTTGAATCTTTGAAAACAAAAATTCAGATATTCTAAGATCGATCAAACAATCATAAGATCGATGCTCTAGAAGAATATCTGAATTTTTGTTTTCAAAAATGTCTTGAAAATCTTAATATTAGCTAAGAATACAACTTTTAATCTTTTCAATATCAAAAATGAATGTGGCATATATAACAAAAGATGATCATTTTTTTTTTTGTATATATAAAAGCTTTTTGTACCTATCAAAAAGGATTTGAATGTAATATATTTGTATATTTTCACTTGACTTACGTATTTTTAGATTAAACTATAAAAAAAATCAAAGTTACAAGAAATCCAATCTATTTGATGATTATATTTTTTTAACCATGATAATTTTAAAATAATTAGATTAAAGTGAAATTGAATTATAGTAAATATTATTTTATTATTATATCCTTTAATTGTTATATTTAAAAGAATAATTTTATTCATGACATCTCTAAATGACAACAAATGACCATCTATAATTTCTACGATTATGGATTTAATTTTTTAAATTAAAGATATTTTTATTTTTCAACAAGATCTTTATTTATGAAATAAGTTGAGGCTCCTAAATCTAATAAGACAAAGACTTTGTGATTTCTAGGTCCTAAAGATACATCTATTGTAAAATAAGGCGATGGATTTGAAGAGAAAATAAAACCTTTATTAAATATTGCACATGATTCCAACTGCACTGTCTCTATTGTAGTTAGAAAATTTTATTTTCTAATACATTATCTACTTTAGCAACCATGCTCCTCATTTTGTAATTGTGTTGCTTTTTTAGACAATATTAAGCACTATCCTTAGCTTCTCCACAATATAAGCACAAATATTTTTAATAATATCGAGTCTTTTTTTATTCAATGAGAGATTTAAAATGTATTGTATCAATTTGCATCAATTCTAGTTTAATCAAATAAATTTTTAAAAACTTAGGAGCTATTGCCATTAGCTGACTTATTCCTCTCCAACCAAATCTATGTTCTTGATACCTTTTAAATAATTGATTGTTATATGTAATGGCATGAGCAATAAATTATTTTAAAGAGTCTACTTTTGGTATTGTTAATAACAAATCTTTGATGTTATCTTTCAAACCATAACAAAATTGATTAATAAGGAATTTGTCATTTTATTCTACATTATAAGTAAGGTTTTGGAATTTAATAGTATATATTGTGATTGATAGTGGATTTTGTTATAAAGATAAGAATTTAGTTTTTTATTTTTTATTTTTTATTTTTTCTAAATATAGCCATAAATACTTTGAAGAATGAATTCAAATCATAAAGAAGTCGTGAATCCTATTCTATTAAAGGTATAAATTAAAAAAAGAATACTTTCAAATAAAAGTGCGATTATAATCCAACTTGAGTAAATCTATTAGAATATTAGAAAAGATACAACTTTAAATAAAGCTTGACTTATTATAAAAATCTTCAAAATTTTAATCTTGTTCCATCAAACTTCTCAAGCATATTAATCTTTGCTTCTTTCTTACTTGTAAAAGCAATATTTCTTGAATTTAGTAATAAGGTTGATTTACTTGTTTTTTTCAACTATACAATTTCTTGGTATAGGCTTTGGACTTCTTCTATAGATGTAAGAATAGTGCTTCTATGGTTAACATTAGTAATGCATGAAATTTTCATCCTAAGAATATTGACAAGCTCTTGAAGATCTATAATAGTTACAAATCTATTCTCATTTTTGTTAAATATAGTATCCACAATTTTTTTTTATCTTAGACAACTTAATAAATTTATAATTTAAATTAAAAAAAGATAATGTGCAATCTCTAATATCAAATAAAAATTTTCACAAAGAAAGATGATCCATTCTCTTTAAGAAAAAAATCAAGGTTAGAAAACAAAGAATGTTAGTTTAAAAGTAGATAATCTACAACCTTCAAATATAAAAATAGAAGTATAGTAATCCACTCACTTTTAAAATTCAAAATAAGAATATTAAATTAGTACTCTTCTCAAATTATCAAGGGCATAAAATGCAAACAACTAAAGTATCAAAATATTCTTGTGTCATTCAAAAGGAGTAAAAAATCACTCAAAGATGGTATAATATTAAACTAGAATAGCTATTATCAAAGACAAGAAGAGTAGAGACTCTTAAAACAAAACTAAAAACAAGAAAGGCATTGACAAGGATAAAAAAAAGATTCACTCTTATTTCCATATATACTATCTATCTAAAAGCTACGTGGCAATGTTCTATAGAATCTCCAATATGTATCCAATTTGTAAGACACATATCAAACTTACAAGACAAATTTCTTATATGTGCACTATGTAATTAATTTATTCCACAAGTTATTAATATGTGCAACATATGGCTAATTTAGTGGCCAAGTTTTTAACCTATCAATTACCTTTAGATATGAATAAAGATGAAATCATATCTATAAAGCTTCGAAGAAGCTTTTCTATAATATATTATTAAATTAATCTATTTTTATTTATTTCTATCTTTCTCTATTATCTAAATAACCATTAGAATAAATCTTATATTCCTGACACAAGCCTTTAATGTAATATTTTTTATATTGAAAAGAAATGCTATTGAATAATATTAATTTAAAAGAGAATAATCTACAATCTCTAAAATATAGCAATACATCCTAAAAAAGAAATAATCTACTTTTTCCAAAGAAAGATCAAACTACAACAAGTAAGCATATCAACTTAAAGAGAGATAATTTGCATTCATCTAGAACACAATAATATCTTCAAGAAGAGGAGTAATCCACTTTCTATCAAGAGATCAAAGCTTTGATATGATTACTTAGTAGTCTTGCCAAATTCTTAAAGATGCAAAACAACAAATTAGGAAAGAAACAAAAAAAAGAATACAAAATTATATTGATTTTAAGAACAAAGAATTAGATGGTTGATAAGAACAAAAAACTAGATGGTTGATAAGAATAAAAAACTAGATAATTGATAAGAACAAAAAACTAGATGGTTAATAAGAACAAGAATAAGAATTAGATTGATATCAAAAAACAAAATAATACTTTGAATTGTTCCAGAACTTGTGTTGGCAAGACTGAGATGTATCTCAATCTTTTTTCTTATTTATACTATAATGTCTATGTCCTATTGAACTTTCTACAGAAGCTTCGTTAGCTTGATAGAAACACCTATAGAAGATTCTGACTAAAAAAGAAACTAGGAAGTTTTTAGAAGTCTATGAAGCATCTACGGAAGCTTCTAGGAGTATTTTAAAAGATTTTAGAAGGTTGAGGAAGATTTTAGAAGATTAAAGAAGGTTCTAGAAGATTGAAAAAGATTTTAGAAGATTTTAAAAAGTGATAATTTGGAATATATCTGTGACACTAATATTTTATTTTTTGCAACATAATCTTTGTATCAATGGATAAAACATGATTGAAGTTATAGAATTACAAATCTTTAAAACTTTGTAAGAATTTAAATGATGATGTTTATTCAAAGATTTTCTTAAAAGATGACTGATATCTTGTTCTTCATGCAATGCAAGTTGTTTGTAAGAATAATGGCCTCAATAGGTATCTTTTGAATTATATAATTAAAAAAAATGACTTAAATTAATGATTGGAGATAATTCAAATTTTTCATAGCCTCTTGTATAGAAATGTGTTGCAAACTCTAATCATGGCAGTTGTGGATGGTAAAACTCCATATCTACAACCAAACTATTAAATTTTTTTAAAATCAAAATCTATAATTTAGATTTTTAAATAATATCAAAAAATTTTAAAAAGATAGAATAAATAATTAATGAATTGTACTTAAATTAATATATTGGACTTAAATTAATGTATTGTATTAAACTTGGTAAGATGAACCTATTACATCTCACGAATTGAAGAAAAAGTAATTGCATGCTTTAAAGCAGGGTTAAGTTTTTCCCATTCGTCGTTCTACCGGATTTCCGGGCTTACGCGTCTTCGTCGTCGTCGTTACTACCATAGGTACCACCGTCGCCGTCGTCGTCGAATTGACGGTGACAGAGAAGCATCTCCACCGTCAAACTGACGCCGAATCCTTAACCATGAGATCCTGCAAGAAAGAAAGCACTGGCAAACGCACTGATCACCGGACAATGTTACAGTCAAACAGTGGTCTGAATTGCGTTTGTTGACATGGAGACTTGCTCGATCAGTTTCCACAATGCACACATCTGCACTCGATCCAGGTATTGACAGGAATTAGTGGACTGTCGATCAGTTAGTGTGCGTCGCAGTTGTTGCTAAACTGCGGGTGCAGAATAAAACTTGATAAGAGTCGCGTTGCGCTTCCTCACATTCCTTGCACGTTGCTCTTTTCCTGTGTGGTTATACATTATAGTCTGTGTATACCAGTGGTGATGTGGCTTAAGCCGAATGATGTTACTGTTGTGATGGGTCTGATTGCAGAGTTATAAGTGCTTTTTGGGAGTGTTTTGGCTCGTGAATATAGTGATTGGATCTCAACCTCTCGCAATGTAGAGCTCAGGCGAGATTATTATAATCTTGAGGGTTCTCAGGATGTGGGTAACGCCGCGTGGTGACGAGATGGAAATGGTGTGATTGTGTCTGGAGTCTCCATGTACACTTTCGCCTGGAGATCATACATATCCTCCGCGTCGAACTTTCGCAGAAAAACTTTCATAGACGACTTTCAGTTACACTGCCGCCCACACGATATCTATGCCGAAACAAGCTGTACTTAAACGTGTGAGGTGCTGACCAGGCAGCGATATTGCAGTGAATAAGAAACTCGCAAATCGTTTTTTTTGGTTTCTTCGGTGATGTTCTAGATACGGAGAAAGTAGTGATGGGATAACCAATTCGACAAGACGACGAGCTTGTAATTCGCGCGACGCTCTAAATCGGTGAATAAGCACCAGCAAGCTACCTGATCACTCCTGCAGAAACAGAACCACCAGCTGCGTACGGTCGGATTTCAACATCTGTGAGATTTTGAACCAATGTGGTAGAAGTGACAATAGTACTCCAGCTACTAAAGCTGATCCACTAGGGGAACCATATCTACATGTTTGTAAAGCCATGACAAGTACTTGAGCAAGCAGATAGCTGGCAAACGTGAGAGGAAATCCACGGAATACGAAGTAAAAACCCTCGACACTCCCCCATCACATGAACTGCAACAGGACCCATTGCTGCCCTAACTCTGAATATATTCTCTCAGCGGCTCAAGTCCCATTGGCACACTTGAGGAGAGAAACAAAAATAAAGTATTCAAATCAATTCACGAGGCGGCGGAGGGAGGTTGACCTTGGAAACCAATTAATTAACACCGGAGTTGGCTCAAGTTGACATCGATTAGCATTCCAGAAAAAATAGAATTAAATTGACTAACTCCACACGACTGACAGGGCTCAGTCGACGAGCGCGATGAACTGACAGAAAGGTCCTGTATAGGAGAAATAATAGGACTGTGGCAGGTCTATGGAACCAGCTAAGACAAGCTGCAGCCTGGAGGGAAGAATCTAATCGGGCTGCTCCACACGAAAGAAATTGAGCTATCTATCTCACTGGCGGCCTCCGATCCACAGTGATGACACAATATCTAATTAAACCCAAGAATATATGTGGTGCTGTTCTCGAGAGCCGCCAATACATGGCTCAGGTCGTTACTGCCTCCTCCACTTGGCGGCAACTCCTCTGCTGACCCTTTCACACGGACTTGGACTTCATGTGACATCTGAAATTTAGTCGTACTGATCCAATCGCAACGCTCCCATCATTTTAGCACCTATTTGCACTGTATTTCGGATTGTTTAAGAAATGTGCAAGAATTCTTATCCACCATGCGCGACTGTGAACCTTAACCACTCCAGTAAGCCAGCTTCACAGGAATTCAAGAGAAGAAGCCAAGAGCCAATAACTTCTTCCCTCTCGACTTGCGATTAATTGCATTAACAATTTGGACAAATCCGGGAGGAATTTTCCACATTGGACTGCGCACCCACGTGGACGGCAGTGGACGAGAGGTCTTAACTTTTACATTTAGGATTGCGGCGCCATGTCACCGAACCGCTGCCGTGTCGATGTGTTATCCTTCTCCCCCTATGTAACCAATCAACCACATGATCGGTATTGAACAAACGGAATGATGTGCATATATTCTTCCCCCAGTTGCCACCAGTGGTCATCCGCCATATGACTCTGCGGCATCATCTACATGAACGAGCAATCTCCGGACTGTTTAATTGCATGCATGGCTGGACACGTCAGATCCTGAACCAAACATGGAGAATCATTCTAACAGCTCAGATTTGTGCAGTGGCAAAAACGAGATCAAGTAAGGAAAAAGGCATGGATTTCTGTAGGTGGGATATTGTTGTGGAGATGGAAATGGAGACTAAGAGGCAATTCTGTGTAAAAGTTAACGTGGTTCCGTAGCAGCTCCCGCTGGCAAATTGCAATCATCAGCTAGATAGATGGTGATGATGCGGAGCAGCTAGGAGTGAGAAATCCAATGGTGAGAATAATTGGAAGGTTCATATGATCAAACAAGTAAAAGTTAACTGAAGGTGCAATCATCAACTGAGTACCAAGTTAATGCAGATGTGTTTCGGAATTATAATATGAATTGTATCACCAACTCAGATTTTGCAGAAAGCTCAATGCTTTGTGAGTTGTTGAAGTTCAATATTTTAGTTCAGGTCATCAACTGAAGTGTCAGATTTAGCTATTAAGTAGACTCTATCTACTGCAAAAGGTCCAATAAAAACAAAAATAAAAATTCCTCATGGGACGTACTGCGACCAGAGACAAGAGAGACCCAAAGACGAAGACGGTGCTTCTTCCAAAGTACACCACCAATTGCTGCAGGACTTCCCAGTTTCTGGCAACTAATATTCAATGAACTGACGTCAATCGATTGAGGTGGATGAAGGCGTTCAAGGGAAGGCCAAGAATCTGAACTAGATCAATCCATAACTCTCACCGATTCCTGCACTTAATGATATGCAAGAATCGCCACGCTAATCTCAATTCCTGCACCCATTCAGACACGGATGCATCGGCCAAGAGCTCATTTATGGTGCAGCAGTCAGTGCCACTATTCATCCTTCCAAAAATGAGTCGAGTTGATTGAGGAAGAAATTCTGTGATCTGATGGATCAGCCCAGAAATAGAGAATAGTTCGATTGATGATCTTGGAGGGAAGCCAATAAGAGCAGTATCTCGACGAAACATGGTTCCTTTACTAAGTTGAAGGGGTAATGCTACGGAATTAGAAAGAATGAGGAGAATCACTTTATGAACAGAAGCGTATAAAAAAGGGTCATACAGCCGAAGCGCTTCTGTAGACATGGATTTATATTCACTGACGAAAAGTGGTGAACCATTGTTTTATATTGGAATCCTCCATATTTGCTGGTCACTTTACTACTTGGTCATCACATTGAAACTTGCTCCGATTCTCATTGAGGTAGGGGCAGCCAACCGATCTCAATTTGCACCCCAGTTGGACTAATGAAATAGCTGCTTTCAGTTTCGGCGATTCGGCAGACTCTGTCAGGGAGCCGGAGCCAGCTCAACACTGTTGGCATTTAAATGAATGAGCTCAAAATCATACAATAACCTTCATGTATGAACTCTGTCTCTCTGATCAATCCAAGATTTTTCCATTTTAAAAAATTGAAAAATGAGAAGTAAAAAAACACTCAGTCTTTGTTTCTTCAAGTTTACTAAATCTTATGTTTACTGCTCCCACACATGCAACAAAAACAAACATTGAGTAGAATAAAGTAAAAACTATGCAAGCTGTAAGAAAAAAAACACAGCACGCACATATATATATATATATATATTTATATTTATATATTATCTGTGTGTGCCTGTGTCTGTGTATATATAACAGATTATGGAACAGAGAAACTTTTGCATGGTTGCAGGTTTCATGTTTATTTTCCATGCACCCACTTTGTCTGAAGTAAGCAATGCTGCATGAAGACCTTCCCCAATAATGTTCAGAATTAGCCACTCCTAGCTCTACCCTCTTCTTAACACTGAAACTGAAGCAGAGAACTAATTCAGCACATCTTTAAATACAATCGGTTGAAGACTAATTCATGTTTCTAAGCATACTTAACTTCAACCATATCATTAAAGTTTCAAGCCCTGTGTCTTATATGAATAAATATAATTTCCATTATCAGAGGTCAAAAAGGTCATACAGAATTAGAAAATACACACAAATAGATATATGTGTGTGTGTGTATATATATATATATATATATACGAATGAATGAACAAACAAGGAAGACCAGGTTCCCTTCAACTTTTTCCTCAACCTTAGTGGGGTTTGATTTTTTTTCTTTTGACACTGGTGGGTTTGATTCAATAGCCTAATTCTATGAAAGCACTGCAATATAGGAAATCTCATACCACATTCATGCAAAAATAACAATTCATGTTGATACAGAGAAAATCATACCATGGAAATAGTACAAACTACATATCTTCCAATAAACCACATCCAGAGAAAATACTGGACAGCAATGAATGTTGTGCTGTGTATTTTGGAAATATTCATGTATATAAAATGCTAATAAAATTTAGACACAGAAATAAAGACTGTAAAGTGTTGCTTTTGAAGTGTATCTATATACAATTCTATTTCACACCTGGGAGATTTTGGAATGATATTTTGAACAAACACTTTTGAGTCTCAATTTTTGTTATGCTAAACCTCAATACTATTATGGATCACCACTACTTTAAACAATGTACACTTGATACTTCAGTTTCATTGGTCGATATTTACATAGTGCCCCTCTTTGTGTCTTTTTAGTAATATTGTTTTAGCCAATGAAACTTTAGATGTCCAGAATATGTAGGTTTTAAAATGTGCCAATCTTTTCAATCTAAACTTGAGAACCCATGTCTTTCATGTAGTGTAATCCTTGACCACAAAGAAGCCAACCAGATCCAGCTGTCCACAAAAAAAAACAATCAATGTTTACAATCCTCATGTTTTATGTCAAGTTAATCAAAATCATTAGTTGTTTGATATCTAGAATTTTTCTTTATATCAAGTTTTGTAAAATTCATGGCTCTAATCAAATTTAGAATTACAATAAAAACGTGAATTGGAATGAAGTTTAGCATTAAGAGTTCTCAGAAATTACTTCAACATAAAAATTGCTCCTCCTCTCATTATTATTTTATTATTTTTTATTTATTTGGCTGATGTTAGGCTACATGCTTAATTATTTTCCCCACATTGCATTTGCTGCTCCACCACAACCACCCAACTTCTTAAAACAAGAATTTGGTACACCACAATGACACAGGTACAAGAATGGAACAATTCTGAGGATTGACATCACAAAGGGACATAAAAAAGAGGGGCTTTTTTGTGCAAGTCTGGGAAAGAAAGAATAACCCAATTACTTGACCCATCCCAATATGTTAGAGGGCTAGATTGCAAAGTCCACATCATCATCATCCACATCTTTTGACCTGATTTGGATAGACAGAGAGAGTAGAATTTAAAAAAAACAGAAAAGAAAAAGAAAAAGAAAAAAAAGAAGCACAAGTATCCAATCCCAATCCCAGTCCATCCTCTTGTTCTCATTCCTCTGTGTGTGTCTCTCTCTTTAGGCCTTGACTAAGACATGATGCAAACAATCAATTTATGCAGCTACATCATCCAAGGTAGGAACCTCAACTCTCTGTATCTCTCATTCTCTCTTGCTCACTGTATAAGTATCAAATAGTCCACACTTCTTCTTCTTCTATATGATCCCCTTCATTGTGTGTTTGCCAGTATAGAGGCTCCAGCACAGCAGCAGCCATGGGAGGTACAGCCAGTTGATGCTTCCAGGAGGAATAGTGCAAAGGTAGAGGGGTGGGAGGGGGGGAAGTGCAGAATGGCCCCACCTACAAGGGTATTCTCACCTACTTGGACATGGATGCATAGCCAACTAGTAGTCCTACCAACCTAATGCTGTTGCTGCTACTGGTCTTGTGCCTACTGCTTGATCCTTACCATTGCTCCCATGCCACCACCCCAGCCTCAGTTCTTGCATGGGAGGCCAGGACAAGCCCTGTGGTGCAGACACACAGGTGCCAGGGGCATGAGCCTCCCCTCTCCCTTTCCCTCTCCTTCTCCTCCTTGCCTTTGTAGGGTAGAGTGTCATGCTCTCTACCCTACACCAGCTGCTGCTGCTGCTGCTGTTGTACCCCCATTGAATTCTGCAGTGCCATTGTACCCACCTCACAGTCCCCCCCCCTACTTTGCCACTATCCCTTCTTCTGAATGCACACACAGACATGTAAACAATAATTGTAAATGGTGGTGGTGGTGGTGGTGTAAAGGGGAATGAGAATGAAAGAGTGCCTTCTTTTTGCAGAGCGTGGACTTGGTTTGCTAGCCTAACCTGCTGTATGGTTTGTGGCCGGCAAAGGGGTTACAGGTTGAGAACAAAAATGCTATAGAACAAACAATGAAAGAAACAAACAGAAAAACAAGAGCATGTTGGGGATGCTGTTCTGAGCCATGTGTGTTGGACAGATGGCTGTTGCAACTTTGCTCCATTTTGTTTTAGTTATGGCACTATGAAGCCAGAGGAAAAGGCAGGGGGGAGGGCTGACAAGCTCCCAAGCATGCCCATGCCTTTGTTGTGGTAACTTTGACCTTTCCAATGTAATATTCTTATCTGAAGGGGGGACAATGACTTTGTATGGAACATGGTACCATCCTTTGTGCTCTGCAAAGCCCAAAAAAAAAAAAAAAAAAAAAAAAAAAAACATGAAAGAAAGAAAGAAAAATAGAAAGAAATGACACACAAAATGATTTATTTGACAATGTCTGTCACTGTTCTTTCATGCTCCACCAGTGATTTACTCAAATGGATGAAGATGGGTGGGTGTGGTTGAGAATCAAAACTTCAGCTGATATCAGATGCCTTTGGGGAGTTTTTTGGGCTTCTCAAGCAAAGCTTGAAGCAAGCAAACCTTTCAATTAAAAAATTCTGTCCACTGTTGCACAGCCTTGGCAATCTTCCCCGATGATAGAAGGATCAATATTTAGAACCGAATTCTTAATGCGGATACACGATTCTATTTGTGCAGGAAAGTAAGGCGGCCACTAATTCCAAGAAAATGAGGCCCAAATCAGGAAGGTTAACATTTAAACGATACAAGACAACGACACTCCTTCTTAATAACCGGAGTGACGACTCAAGCATGAAACAGTTCCCGCTTTGATGGGGCCTGGGAATTTGGACCCAGCTGCGTACCTTCGGTTGCTGAGCCCACCGCTCTCGCTGCTCGTCGTCGGAGTTCCACTCCATCGAGTGTCCGCTGGACGGCCCCGCCCTTTACCAAGCTATATATATCGCTGGCCACTCCCGCCTACATCCAGTGTGTGCTTGAGCTCATCACCATACTCATCCCCTCAGTTGGCTTCACTCTCACTGTCTCTCAGTCTCTGAGGGTGTGTTACGAGGTTCATAGTTGGGGGGCGCTGTTGTGTTCACTGCGGCTTCAGCGTGGGTTAACTTGCAGGTGTGAAGATCGTCACTTGCAGGAGAGTGGTAGAGCCCAGTGACAGTTAGCTTGGACCAGGTGCTGAGGCTCGCGATTTCAGACGCTGCAGACTGTGTTACTTTTGAGTCGGAGGTGGCGGTTTAGTCGCTGATTGGCTGCGTTGTTGAGATTCCTACGGTTGGTTGAGGTTATTTCAGCGGTCTAGTTGATTGCCGAGTTGTAGGTAGTATCATGGGCGCCAAGCAAATGGAACAGGAGGCAACCGTGTTGGTGCTCCCTTACGTGGAGAAGATGGAGAAGAAGATCAACTTTACATCGAAGCTGTTTAAGAAGATCTGCGTGTTCTGTGGTAGCAGCAGTGGCAAGAAGGGCGTTTTCAGTAATGAGGCTCTCAACCTTGGCCGCGAATTGGTATGTTCGACTGCCTTCAAATTCTTTTTGAGGTGGTCTATCAGGTTAGACCGCGGGATGCATGTTTCCTATGATTGTTTTCAGCTTGGCTTGGATGGAGTCTTCAAACAGAGTCAGTTGTAGGCTCTTCGTGCCAAGTGTGTGACTTCGATTTTTGACGGCGATGTCTGGAACCGAACTGGTGGTGCAGGTGGATCGGAAGATCGATTTAGTTTACGGTGGAGGTAGTATTGGCCTGATGGGCCAAGTGGCTCACACTGTCAAATCTGGAGGAGGCCATGTTGTTGGGTAAGTATCAAGTCCAGACATTTCATTACTTGTACAAGTCTTCTACAACAATTCTCAGGGGGTTTGTGAATGAAACTGCCTGTACACATTTGAAAGAAACCGAAACCTCCTTGGATTCAATGACTTAAATTTACAAAGTGATTTCAGTGTTTACTCATAAGACGATTGTATATGAATTCCATGGCTCTCTGTCTTGTGATAACATGGTTCTTTTTTGTACTAAATGCAGTGTGATTCCGAAGGCGCTCATGGGTCCAGAGCTTACTGGCAGTACTGTCGGGGATCTCATTGCCGTCTCAGACATGCACCAGAGAAAGGCTGAAATGGCACGGCAATCGGACGCATTCATTGCTCTTCCAGGTACTTTTCCATGGAATAATACTCATTCTTTGTCAGTCCTTCTCTCGTAGCTTTCTCACCCTTCTACTCGCAACCAGCACATTTGTTGAGCAATTTTCTTCGGTTAAATCTGCAAATCTAAAATTGGGCGAGTTGATCTGCAGGAGGGTATGGGACCCTGGAAGAACTTGTTGAAGTTATTACCTGGAATCAGCTGGGCATTCACAAGAAGCCGGTACGTGACAAGTCTTCTGATTTGAATTGCGCTCGATCAGTGTGTATGTAACTTGTAGTGACAATTTTTCGAGTGAATCGATTTGTGGAGAGCTTTGCTTGCAAAGCGAAGAGCACGAATATGCATGCACTTAGACATTTATGTTGCTTTTCTGCAGGTGGGGCTTCTCAACGTGGACGGGTTCTATGACACCCTGCTTACCTTTTTCGACAAGCAAATGGAGGAAGAATTCTTTGACAATTCAGCTCGTAGCATAGTCGTGTCTGCTCCGACTGCAAGCGAATTGCTTGACAAGCTGGAAGCTTATGCCGCAACTCCTGCATATGCAGGCCCAAAACTATGCTGGGAGGTGGAGCGGCCATGTGCGATGGGTTACACTACCACCCCTATTGCTGGCCTCGGTCAATGATTCGCATGCGTGGATGGCGTCCAATGCCACGCCACGAATCATAGGATGTACATACTGAAAAAAACAGCAATTCAAGCATGACAAAATGTAAGAGCCACTACAGTTTCAGTTTTGACACTGCGCACACGAAGGCCTTGTGCTCCGAGTCGGCCATTTTCTGCCCTCCTTTCAATGAAGGAAACGTGCTCTGCTCGATGCACTCAACGATGGTCTATTGCTTCCCTACAGGTATGAAGTTTCTGTTCTCTTCAACCTCTACTGTTATTAACTCTTCGTTCAGCTTCATCCAGCACAGTTATTCCCAGAGACATTAACTGACGGTGCCATTCGGTCGTGCAGTTACGTGAACTCGTGGCAAGGATCCGTCGATGGATACCACTCGTCATCCTACACTGCAGTCTGATTTAACTTTTTGCATCTCCCCATATGACAGGATAATGTAGAATTTTTTTTACTTTCTCTTAAACTAGTATAAGGCCCCTTGGCGTGGGTGTACTATTTCAAGACTTACATTTCTATTGAATAAATTCCATCACCATTTCATCTCGACAACTCCCTTAGTCTCACGGCATTTGTGGCATCACAGGAATTCATCAACCCGTCACCATATCCTTTGACTGTACTATCTGTCATTGTTGTTGATTGTCGGTTAAATTAGCTGTGACCACCATCCGCGCTCAACAACTCGGATTTACACCACCGCAGCCGCTCTACTTCGGATTACATGACAGTTCATGTCAGTTCCGTGGAAGCCAGTACAACGCAACCCCTGAACCTGATTGAACTTAGCATAACTGAGCCTGATTTCTTGTTAAAAATCACTTACGTCTGACCCTGCCCTATCACCGCGGTTTGACTTGGACTCGTCCTACCGAGTTGCAGTCTCATGTCCTTGAATCTATAACCTCTCCCAGACTTTGAGATTTTCCATCTCACGTACCACAACCAGCCTACCGTTACGACTGAGAATGCGAGGGAGAAAATATCTCGGTAGTATACTTCCCCATACATAACTCTACACAGTTTTCTAACCAGTTCTTTTGTCAGAGCGCAACTGTTTGACTCTAGAATACTAGAGTAGATGCTTTCAGCGGCGTGATGAACAGTGTCAAATGAAGTTGGTTTAGTTCGTGATCACCTCGATAAAAGATATACACTGCAATTGTGAGCTGAATTCGAAGAGCAGATGGGCTGCGTGCTCCTAATCACACGGATATAGAACAGTTTACCAGAAAATTCGAGAGCAGCATTCTAGGCTAGCGATTGTGCGGGGTTGGCAGGCTGCAATTCTGCCTACGATGCAACCTGGTTGAGCAACTGGGTCACACAGATTCTGTCCATACGCTCTCAGATCCTTCACATTCTTCAGCATATTCTTCAACGACTAGAATGAGTTCTTATCTTTCTGGTGAACGGAAAACAGACTGCGTCCAACATTGTGTTTTCACTGTGTGTTGAACTAATCACTAACGGTGGAAAGTTCTAGCTGTTGAAATTTATATATATATATATATATATTTATATATATATAATTTAATGAAAACTATGATGGATTAATTTTAGAATTCTTCTAACTATATTAGAGCTTAATAGGTAAGGCTATCTTAATACTTTGTGCACTACATAGAAAAAGAAGATATTTTTGTCACAACATAATTTGGAGGCACATTATATGATTGCATAAAAGAGGATAGAGACATATCTTAGGAAACTAGTGACCTAAAACATTGTTGAGATCTTTATACAAAATATACAAAAAAAAATTCTAACTTGGTCTCCAACCAAAATTTGTAGGAATAATCAACTAAAGATCAAATTGCTTTTCTTTCTTTATATTTTATCTTGGATAATATCTTAATCATCCAAAAGATTGTTTGTTGGGCAAAAGTATCTAATCAACATTTTTTCATTATTAAAGTTTGATGTTTCAAAAGCACATAACAAAGTCTTGAGGCCTTTTTCATGTATCATAATAGAAAAACTATGATTTTACTATGCATTCATTCTAATGATCAAAATTATAATAACAAGTACAAGGAAAAATATTACAATTAATGGAATTCAAGCAAAGTTCTTTTCTTTATAAAGATGTATAAGACAAAAGTGCCCCTTGGTGTCTTATTTTTTATTATCTTGGTAGAAAAAATCCTTAAATGTTACATTCTAAGTAGCCATAGATACAAGGCAAATTAGAGGCACAAAATTAATATAAGAAAAAATATAAAAAATTATATATTAAATGTCAACAACACCATTCTTTCTATTATTCTAATTTATTTTGAGGTCTTGATATAAATTAGAATAAATTGGCAACATATTAATAACAAAGTAATAATTCTAAGAATACTTGGACCAACCAATTTTAATGAAGTTAGACAAAATATAAAAATACAAATAAACTTCTAAAAGCACTTTTTTGTTTCTCATTTGATACTAGAAATGTAGAATTTTTTTTGATCTTAACAATAGTATAATTAAGACTTTTTGTAATTATATAATTTATTATATCAATCACTATAATAAGCTATATTATATTGGAGAAAAAGAAGTTGTGAAGTATTCACAAATTTTTTTGTCAACTCTTGTATATATATATATATATATATAGATATATAGTTATTCCTTCAAAAGTCTTAATTATACTATTGTTAAGATTAAAAGACTTCAACTTTATTTCTCTGAAATTTCAAAAATAATTATTTTTAGAAATACAATCAAGTTAGAAAAATATTGGATTAGATAACCTCTCTTTTGCACAAATTGGATTTTGAACATAGGTGTTGAAGTCCTTCAAAGATAATTATAAGAAATCAAAATATTTTTTTCAAGTCCTCTCCTATCTTAATTCAATTATTTTAAATTTATTTGGTTTCTACTATAAGATCTTTATTTGTGATATATTTAGATCCAATAAAATATAAAAGCATTTAGATAAAAAGAATAGAATAATATCTAAGTTAAAAAAATTATTTAGATATATATCATCAAATATGAAAAAAAAATTATATAAGATGATTTAAAAAAAAAAAAACAAATCACAATCTAATTTCTTCAAGAAATGGGATAGATCATGGATAATAAGAAAAATACTACAATGTAGAAAATATTGTGTAATTAAATAGAACAATAGAATTACACTTAATAGAATTATAGTCCATTTTAAGCTTAACTTAATATCTTAATAACATAATTAATTTGGTACATTTTATTCTTAGACAAATTGATTCTAAATTATATTACATCCAATTTTTTAAAAAAATAAGTTCTAAATTAGTATGATAATAGTTAGAAAATTAGTTAAAAGTATAATTTATACAATAGTGATCATCATTTTAAATCTTTAATTCACTTCCATAATTTATTTGATTTGATTTAGAAATCTATTGCTTAATTTGGTTTAAATTTAGATAATTTGTTCTTAGTTTAATTTAAAAATTTATGGCTTAATTGATTTAGATTTAGACAATCTATTTTTGATTTGTTTTTATTTAGTTTAATTTGAAGGTAGCCTAAATGAAATGAAATGAAATGAAATTAAACTAAAAAAAATTAATTCTAAGTTTTTTAAAATAAAAAATAATAATTAATTACAAAAATATTACTTATATCATGATTAAACCAATGATGGTTTGATAAAATTTCAAATACCATTATTGGTTTAATGATTGCTTTAGTGATTGATATGATAAATTATATTATGATAATTCTTTAAAATAATTTTGGATATAATTGTGTCAAGGTGAGAGGCGATAATTTATAATTCTTAGAAAGACTTAATACTTAGAAGACAAGGTGAGAGGCCACAACTTTTAAATCCTTCCATGGGTTGAAATTGAGAAGCTTCACTAATTTGACTTTATATTTAGAAAAAAAGTTCAAATGCCCTAAAAATAAAAATAAAATGAGACAAAGTAAACTTTTTTCTTACATGGCATGAATAGTGATGTTCCTTGCAATGTCTATTGGATCCATCTTAAAAAATAGTTTTTAAAAAAATTTAAAAATTCATGTAAAAAATTATTTAAAATAACCATTTAAAAAATATGAAATCAATTTTTTTTTTATGATTTTCATAATTTTTTGAATCAAGATATGATTTGACATATTTAGACTTATAATAAAAGAATAATTTTGACCATTTCATGGCCTCTTCTTACTTTATACTATATCCAAATGCCAAGGCTTCTAAAAGAGGGTTTTTTTCCAATAAGCAGGGGACCTTAATAAGGCTTTTGAACCATGGCCTTTCAAAGTGAGCTTCTAGATATAAAGACCTCTTTCCTTATTTTATAGTTTTTTTTAACATATCTTAATTGAGATGTATTAAAATAATTTTAAAAATTAATTTGTACTTATTGCAAATATATTGCTTTCATAATTTATATAATAATGATCTATTTTTTTGTTTTTTATTTTTATTTTTATTTTTTCGACAGCAACCATATTTAATTTAAAAGTTATGTTTGGCATCCTTTAAAAAACAATAACACAGAAAATAGTTAAATTACTATCATGTATTTTTTTGAGTTTCAAACATGGTATTCTCTTTTCGATTAACAGTCTCAATTTTTTTAATGGGATCAAAAAAATCATAAGTATTGGAATGAGATAAGTTTTGATAGAATAAATAGCATGTGGAGTGTTAAAAAAACAAAAAAAACAAAAAAAGATAATCTATGCATGTCATCTTGACAATTCATCCATGAAATGCATAATATTACACTGCATACAACCTTCTCATTCTTCAACATCCAAATGAGAAATTATCAAAAAGAGAAGGTTTACTCAGGTAGTATCTTATAGTATTTGCAATAACATGGCAGCCAGTTTGCACACATTATATCCTTGAATTCTTTCAAAAAAACTTTGAATCCAAAAAGAATGAAGAATATTAATGCAAACTTCAATGACACACCAGAAATAAAAATATAAAAATAAAAATAAAAAGTATATTTATTACAATAATTGTTCTACATTTTATCTATCTAGAATAAAGTCTTTAAAATCTAAACAAAACCTCATTTTTATTAATTAATACCATTGTTTTTAAAATTATTTTCCATTTCATCTTGTTACGCATTTAATATTTTTTTAGTTTATAATTTTTTTAATAAAATTATGCAATTTTTTTCCTTTGGTTCAAGAAAATACTTTTAATTCTTTTTAATGTGATTTCTAAATTTTCAAAGCTTTTTTATATCTTCTTTTGGCATTTGGTTTGTATAGTAATGATTGATTATAAATACATATCCATAAATTGTTTCTATGCTTAAAAAAATTCTCATGCATTATTTTTGTTCTATTTGTCTAAATAACTATTTTCTCAAAAAAAATAATATACTGTATTTTGTTAGTTGATTAAACAATTTATAAAAGACCTAACCTCCAAGTCTTGCAATAGAATTGTTAATTTTTACATGCCTTTGGCATATCTTGCCAATTTACAAGCAGATTTTCAGATGCAAAATGAAATAAATTGTATTTTATTATTACCACACACAGACACTTATTCTAATCATTTTTTTTCCTAGAAAATGTGTATAGGTTCTACATAAGCTCTTTTATATAAAACCCGATCCCACAACAAGCATCAAAATAAAACCACATTGACATAGTAAATCAATTAGCATCATCTAGTTTTTGTTATAAAGTATACATATGTGTGTGTATATATATATATATATATACACACACACATAGCCAAAGTCTTTGAATTCTAGAAATAGAATCAAATTCTTGAGCATTGATTAAAACATACATGTTATTCAAATTCCAAATTTTCTTTGATACTGTCTTATTAAACTTGAATATTCTTAAATTAAATTTACAAGTAACTTATACAAACAATATTGTAGGTTTATTAATTTTTTTAATTTTTTTAATTTTTTACTTTTATGAAGACACCAAAATTCTTAAAATTACATCTTTAATATGTCTTTTTAAATTTTTATTTGTTCATGTTCAGTATTTTTAATTAAAAAAGTTTTAATGATTTTGAAATGATGACATATTTATAACAAGGATTTCAAATACTTCAATGCAAAGGGATATACTCATATAAACCAATTATCTCTATTATTGTTAAATACATAAAATCATTTCACTTGACAATAAAGATAATAATGCACCAATTTTATTTCAAAATTTTTTTACATTCAACCAAAGTGATGTAGAGTTTTTGGAACTTATATATATATATATATATAGGTGTTGCTAATGCCACCACAATATTTGCTATTACTACTACAACTTACCATCTATTACATGCCATCACAATTTTTACTAATGCCACCACAATTTGCCATCTACATGTCATCACAATTTTTGCTAATGCCACCACAAGCTGCCCTAAACTTGTATTGCACATCACAATGTACTTTATGGAATATTGCTAATGCACACTAGAATGGATAAAATATATATTCTTTACGGATATGTATTTTAGTATTCCATAAAGTGCATTATGGTGTACAACGTAAGTTTAGGGCAACTTGTGGTGGCATTAGCAAAAACTATGATGGCATGTGGTAGATGGCAAGTTATGGTGGCATTAGCAACATCCTATATATGTACATTTATAAGGTCTAAAATTAGTATAATAGTTGCTCAAGTAAAACAATGATTTTTTTTTTGAATAAAAATAATGATTAAAATTATATTTTTTTGTTTTATTGTATAATTTAAAAGCACATTTGTATAGAATTCCTTGAAAAAAACACTCTTGCTACTAATAACAAAAATTGATTCTATATAAGTATCATTATTTTGTAAAGTATCCAAACTATTTTTCAATTTATATATATATATATATATATGCTCACACACATGTAAAAGCTTTTCAACCATTTCTATATTTCTTACTGATCTACACCTGAAATGAATGCAACTTTAATCTACTACATGGAAAGCAAGGATCTAGTACTGGTCATTTATAAAATGGATGGAAATTGTACTTGTACATGAGAATGTGTTACATCCAGGGCTCTCTTCAAGAAGTCTACCGATACAACCACAAAACACAACGTTATGACTAAAACGCTTGCCTGTGTCGGGCTTGCATATTGTAGTCTAAATTAACGCTCGACCAAAAGATAATGTAGAAGTAGGAATTTTAAAAATTCAGAAAATTCCAATTGTTTTGTATGATGAATGAGAATCTTGCAGTGTATTTGAGAATTTCGGGACTGGTGCCAAACCTTATCTTCCACTAGGATGATATAATTATGCTCATCGTTACATTTCCTTGCGCTGATAAAGAACGTTAAAGTTGCCAGATTCTGCGAAAAAAACGTTTTTGTAACCACTGCACTAAAGTTGCAATAAATTCAGTCACAGACTTGTGTACCAGATTTTTGGAGAAAAGACTTGTCAACCATAATATTGAAGATGGGCGAACATCTATACCATCACCTAAACCTACTTGGTAAAGCTATGTTTGCGTGATAAGAGTGCCACTAATAAATATGAACTGCGAATCAAAAGTCAGTATGATATACACACACTAATTGAGGGTGCGTTACAGGCGACCGACAAAGAGGACATTCCGGCTTCTCGTTGCACCACTCCGCCACGCAATTCCTGCATCATGAAATGCGTCTCGTTAAGAGCATGTACGCAGTTAAATATTGACATCGACTTAAGCATGGAGTTCCTTTGGGTTGAGATTAAGTTGGACGTATTGAATTTTCTAGTATAACAATCCGTTCTGATCATCCGCTAGGTTAACACAAGTTCGACAATAAGGCAAACTATAAAGTTGAAAAGAAACGAACCAACAGAAAACATGACCACACGGTGTTGCAGTGGGATGTTGACGTGGGCTAAGACAAAGTGGACATTTTCTCCTTCCACCTCCCTGCGCACCAAAACAATTAGCCACTGCTGAGTGTAGAATAGCTCATTCCAAGTCGTACGAAATTGACAGATTAATCCTTTCAGATTAAATTATCCAGAATAGCAGGTTAGGAACAATGAGCAATGCACAATTACACTCAACCCCTCTGGGGATCCCAACACCAGGTTAGGAAACAGCCAAATGAAACTGACTCAGGTTCATCTATTATGGTAACTAATAAATATGCATAAAGTCGTAATTTCAGAAAGGAAGCACCCAAAACACTTACACTTACCTCAGCATCTCCCGTATTGGCAGCTAATGTCCAATCATCTCCCAATGATTTCATCTCTTTCTTGAAAGTATTGGTTCCATCAACATCTAAAATTGCTATACTTTGTCGTCCTGCACAGAAAAAGTACCAGATATACATCTGAATATTTATTCCACACACACATACACACCATGTCAACCTGCAATTTGTGTCGCTACTTCACCTGAGGACACCGCTGAAGGATCCCTTATTCGGGATCTCATAGACGTAGCCAGAGCAGGCAGAACACTGCGGCGCAGCCAGTCTCCACCTACAATGCTAAGCTGTATTAGCAGAAACATACCAAGCATATGATACCTGCAGCACAGCCCAGAACCAATGAACAAATAGAGAACGCCAGCCTGGAAAATTAAAAAGCTAATAAACCGCCAATAAACTAATTTATAAAAATTGGTGCAATAGTATACAATGTCTTTCTATTCCACACTCAATACATATTTGCAAAGCATCCGTATTGTAAGGCGATGTGTCACCTGTTGATGACAAGCACACAGAAAGTGAAAAAGCAACTAACCTTGGCCTCTGTTGTGCAGGTTTACCCATGAATATGTATCGTATGCCAGCAAAACGTTTCGCCAAATGGTAATAAACCCCTGCATATCACCCAAAAGAAGGCTGTCAAGAGTCTGCATCAAGTCAAATACAATGTGTAGAAAGATCAGCCGATCAATGTCCACTAAGCATCTTTTGCCAAAGTATGCTTGCCAAGATATGTGCAATTTCGTCGTCCTTAATGAATAAATAAGCACCCAAAACCGCAAGGTGACAGCATGCATCACATGAACCCAGTGTGCAGTGACGATATCTAAGACCTCACAAACATCAAAAATTCATTGTACTACTATACCTTCAAAGTAGAAAAGCATGAGGTGGGCCCTCAAAACAAGCAGAAGGGCTTCTTTCACGGACGGAAGAATCTGTGAAAAAAGAGTCCAGAAGCACTTGAATAAGCCTCACATTCTAAATTATGCAAATGCTCATGAGAATACAGATGAACCACCCCCTCAAATCCTGAACTCCTCAGAAGCTCGACCGCAACAGAAACCAGTTCACTTACAGTGGGCCATTGTTGAAGAGCTGCGTTGTAACGTTGACGCATTCTTTGAGACCAGGATTGCCATATTTGAATGATACTTCGTCTTTGACTCAAGACAATATCCTCGCCCCCTATCTCTGACGTGGATTCTTGAGTAAAACCGATTCCTCGAAGCTCTTCAGCATTTGCAAGTGCATTACCTCTTGCAGCAGCCCGAGCACTAGCACAACATCCACCAAGATGGCAAGCTAAATCATATTTACATCTAGTTTCCAAGGGCACGCATCGTTCTGCTCGAGACAAATACGCACTAGGAGATAATGAAAAGTGAGGCAATTAAAAACCATGTGCCCCTTGCAAAAAAAAAAAGGGGGGGTTAACCGTGTCTTTTAGTGGTATTCATTTACAAACTCGCCAACAATCACCCATCCTCCGAGGTAGCAACAGGAATAGATATGCCGGAAGCTGCCGTATCTTTGTCATGGTTTACACAACATCAACCAATTATCAGAGTTTTTCATCAATCATGAAAAGGCAGAGCATTACATCACTAACAACTACGTGGTGAATACTAATGATCGCCCACCAATGCTAATGTGTCAATCACGACCACCACACCCAGGGTCACAAGAGAATGTTGGAGTTAATTATTGTCCGTCTTCATATTCCTCACCTAAGACGTTCTGTCAGATACGGCAGCACAGTCTGGTAGAAAACAAGAAGTGTCCTGCGAGCCGGAGTAGCTGGAAGTTTTGAACTCACCGCCACCTACCAAAGAATGAAAAAACGAAAAAAATGAAACAGAAAAAGAATATGAAGATTATAATAATTCCACTCATCAATCGTTCGAATCCCAACTGGCAATGAAGACCCTTATTTAAAAGAAGGAAACTACGGTGATAGAGATTGAAATTATTCAATCTCGTACATTAAAAACAACTCACCTGTGATATATCGCAATATTCCTCTCCAAGAGTCTGGAGACCTGCGCCAGTAGTTAATAGATAGTACAGCACCCGACCTGCAAGTTTTGTCTGCAAGCATAACGAGCTGTGACTCATCAACTCAATCTTTGTCCCCTGAAGTTCCACCAACATGAATAACAAAAATGTGCTCCTGCACATGCCTAATTTGGATAAAGACGATGCTCAAGATCTGAGTGCTACGTCTTAATTTCCAAATCCACAATGCTACCAAGACCACGAGAAGAACCACGAATCAAAGTAATAACACCAACCTCGTTTTGGTAGGCCACAGCAAGTCGTGTTCCTGTTAAAAAAATAACAATTCACTTCAATCATGAAAAGGATGTTCGAACGATCTTGGCAGGCACGTCCATATTAGACGCTAAAGCACTTGGTACTGAGACAACCACTATGAAGCTTACATACCAATCTTAGCAGTTGCTGAATTTTGCTACAACTTCCAAGACAGAATTTGCAAGCCATAAAGCTTCAGATAATTTCAGCTTCTCCAATTTCGTAACGAGCCAAAGGAAACTGTATTCTATATTAGCCGTGCTAAATGTGAAATGTCCTTCCAATTTACTTCTCAATGCCAATTGTGAAAAATTTCTCTACTCCAATCCATACAGAGACTCAACACGTAAAAGCAGTAAACGTTGCCACGGGGGGTCAAAGCTTCATTCTAATCCAAATGCTCAAGCAAAAAAAATTGGGCGGCGAATAAAATGAACACGATGCCTACACGATTTCCGCCAATTGGAAGGACGATGATCTTGATTTGCACTCCAAAATCCAATAAACCCTTTCAAGGATACCCAAATCTAATGCTCCTGTACCAAAACCACGAATTTCATCCAAACTCGCTCCAAACATTGCAAAAACCCAACATAGTGGAGTGTTCGCTAACCGAGTGCATGGCGAAACGCTTCATGAGCAGCATCGCTTAAGCTAGCAACATAGTGCTCGTCTTTCTCAGCAGCTCGCATCACTTCCGGTTGCGCAGCTGGTGGAAAGAAAAAGCTCGGCAGGGAGCCACTTCGGCCGTTGCCGCTTCCTGCCGAAGCAGCAGAGGAGCTCTCCGCGACATCCATCGAATTACCTCAACCAAAATTCACCTGATTTCAAAACTTTAAAATCCGTCCACCAACCAACCAACCAACCAGCAGACTCGGAACCTACTCCTCTCATACGAATTAAGAACCCTAACAATGGGATATGGCATTAAACCCTGGAGAACACCGCAACTCGGCAAATCTCCTCACATGCAATATATCACTACAAATCCTGCTGCCTCCAAGTTCGAGGCCACAAATCTCAGCATGGCGTCAACAGAACAGTGAACCTTCGGCGAACTCGGCAGCTAATTAGAGCTCTGACAATTAGTGTCACAAGCCTGGGAAGATGATCTCCGGCACGTTGCGAAGGCCCTGCTGCAACCGAAATGCTTCCCCCTTCCGCTGCTACAATCTCGAGCCCGCATTCCTCAGGGAGTTCACGGGAATCCATTCCCGTGGATGAAGAATTGTTTCCGACCCATTTTCTTATATCTGGATGAGATGGGCTGCCACCTCATCTCTATCATACTAGTTCTGTTCACCACAGGCGGCGGGATGGTCGTCACTGCCGCACTGGCCTCGTGTGCGACATTCAGCGCCACGTCAGCAGCCAAAAACAGGTCTGTAAGCATTGATGGCAAGCAATACGGTGTCTCCCAATCTGTTACTCTGTTTTCGTTTGCCACGGTGGACAGTTCTTCAAAAAAGATTGTAGCCACGTTTCTTAATATCATCTTCATATTTGCTTGCTATGTCCTGAATTCTTTGCCTTGTTCTTCCTTCTGCGCAATGACTCGCCCTTTTGTGGGTAAAATCATTTTTGATAGATCTTGGTCGTTTTATTATTAGCAGTGTGTGTGATATAAACAATGAAATTAATTATTGAGCCCGCCTTTATTCCCATGACTCATTACTGAAAAATGAAGAAACACCTTTTGGTATTAAAAATAATTAATTGCTGAGAACATTCCTTTACTTGCATTAATGTCCAAGTAAAAATTTGAATTTTGGTCCTTTGAAGTTCAATCTTAATTGCAGACGAGTTTATAAAATTTTATTTAAAGTTAAGAAGCACTACATATTGTGTATTTTATGTATAAAAATTTAAAAGCATATGTTTTAAATTTGCAATGTTGATAAATATGTAATGCAATCATCCATAATAGAAAATGTAAAGAAATATTATTATAGTCATTATATTTTAACTGGATATGTTATAATTTAAAAAAACCAATAATCTACAAATATAAGATTTTCTAAAACCAATATTAGAGATGCAAGTGACCAAAGAAATTTATTTGGAATAAGCTCATGACACGAGTGAAACATGATATTAGACATTTGTCTTAAAGAAAAACAACTTTAATTTTGTATTGGAAGTAAAATATTCCTTCTCCAAAGAAACAAAATAACAATTACTCATATGAGAGATTAGTCAATTGAAGATAGAATTTATTTACTACTTTAAAGCCAACTATATTTTTAATGTTTCTTTCAAAAAGAACAAATATTTTTTTAAAGGTATATCTTAATTTTTAAAAATTAAATTTTTGTAATATTTATGAGAAGATAATCATTGCTACCTTATATTAGAAATTAGTATTTAGAGAGATTTTGAGGTAATTTTTATATTTGATTGAAAGATTAAACAAAAAAAGTTTAAATTATTTTACACATTAGGATAATTATAATATTTAGAAGTAATTATATAACTTAGAACTAAAACTAGAAAATATATGTAAAAAATAAAAAATATATTTTTGATTGATGTAATTTTAAAAATCAAGCATCAATAATAGATAAACTATCCCACAACAAACAATATTTAAAAAACTGAAAATCAATTTAAAAATATGCTTTAAGATTTTTATACAACAACATGAAAATTTCTAATGTTGTTTATATTTTAGAATTTAAAGCATAAAGATATAATGACAAAAGACCTCAATACTTGAAAATCTTTTTTTAAGAATAATTAATCGCTTAGAATTTTTCAAATAAACTTATTTAGAATGATAAAAGTTTAATTAAACATATCCAAAGCAGAAAAAAACTCCAAAGTATTAAATAATAAAATTATAAAATAACTAAATATAATATCTTTAAATAATTTATATTTTTTATTTAAATAACTTAAGAATACACAAATATAAGAAAAAAATTCTTGATTCTTAAAATTATTTGTGATCCTTAAGCTTTACTATTAGATACACTTGATGGCTTTAAAAATTTACACCTAATCTTAAAACTTCTATTAAAAAAATCCCAAAAGTTAAATTTTATAAACATTTTTTGAATAGAAGGTACAATGTTAAGAAAATATTTATTGTTAAATTTAATTCTTATTTTAATACTTATACATATCTTTAACCAAAAATATTTAAGCTACTTTAAGCTTTTATATAAATTATTAGTATAAGTTTAGGTAGTAAGTTTTATTTTGAATATAATTAGTATTTTTGGAAATAAATAGTTAAAAAATTAAATATATAACTTTTAGTTTTATGTATTTATATCAACAAAAAAATTTATTTTTATTTTTGTACTTATATATTATTTTCTCAAGTCTTTTTTAATTTTCTTGTAATTTATAAACTATTTTGTATCTTAGCAAACATACTTGATTAAACTATTATAAACTAATATAATTGATATTTTATTATAATGTCTTATAGTTTATTGCATTAAATCATCAAGTAGCAAAAATTATCATATAACTATAGGCTAGTCCTTAAAATTAATTTTGGTTGTCTTTTGTAGACTCAAAAAATAACTCAACTCTATCTACCACACTTCCAATTTCATATCTTCTCTCATTTCTTCTCCATCTCACTTCCCTATCAATTTTTCTTTTATAAGCTCTATATATTTCTAATTTAGAATCTAATATTTTTAAAATAGTAATATTTTTATCTAATGTTTCTTCTTTTGGCACCACATGCCTTTTCTATCAGTAAAAACAATACTAAATAAAATATCATAGTTGTTAATTTTAAAATTATTGCTAATATAAATCCTATTAGAAATTAAATATTATATTAATTTATTTGGCAAAGAACAAAACATTATCATTGATTGATTTTGATTGATTGTTTATATAAGAAGAGTTTAACAATAACTTCAATTTAAATCTCTTATATGTTTTTGTTACTTCCTTTGAGTAGAATGTTAGATACAATATTTAACAATACTAGTGGCAATAATAGTAATATAATATATTGAATGATAATGATAGTAAGATTAATAAGCATGTGAATTTGTAAGAGATATGGTGGCTCTGTAATGATGTCTTATCTTACACCAATGTTGCAATTTTTTATTTTTTATATTTTGTGGTTTAGGTTATAATTATGTAGATTATTGTTGTTTTGGATTGATATTGTAAGATACAAGGTTTAAAATTGTTTCTAATGAGTTGTTGGTTGTTATTTTTTATTATTAAAAATTGAAGCAACAAATAATGTATAGGATGTGTTAAGGGAAGCAATTCAATAACATTGGCAAAGTAAACTTAGGCCATAATTTCATACCAATAAGGATTCAAAGATTGCCATATAAAATAATTATAACTATACACTAAATAAAACCTATGCATGGACTTCTTTCTCTATTGTTTTGCAAGAAGTTATTTGATTAGTGTTTTAATGAATCAATTTTTATTTTAACATTGGTTACAAGTTTTGGAATTTTGGAGTAGTTTCTAATCTTATAGAAAGAAAGTAATATCATAATTAGCAAGGTTTATTAAAAAATATAATACTCTTATTTTAGAAGATCTACAAAAGAAGTTGTTATTGTTACAAATTTATACTAATTGTATATACTTATGAATAGAGTTGATTGATTCAATAATGATAGATTATTGATATGGAGGTATCTATCAAATTAGATTTCAATTTTTTAAAAGTATATAATATCTTTTAAATTTATCTATAATTGTGGTCCTCTATATGTTTTTTTATCTACTATGTCAAAGGCTTTAACACAAAGACATGTCTATTAGCTTGTTGAAAAAAATAAATATAAGAGTTTTGTTAAGATATGTAAAAGCCACTAGTGTAGTTAAATTTTTTTTTAATGTTAAAATTATTATTGTAAGACTAAACAATGGGATCTTATATAATCCACAAATCTCCTAGCATTGGCAAGTGGATTGTGAAGGGTCTAAATAACACATTAGAAAAAAAATGCACATGCTTGTTGTAATACACCAAGATTGGCAACACTGAAGCTTAATCATTATGGAGGGATGATCACAAGTTCTACATCAGTTCTTTAGTAAGATATCAATTTGGTTGGGACGTTGATAATTTTGCTCAAATGTTCCATGTGGCTGAAGCCCTCACAAAGAACTTGAGTGTGGGGTCTTTCGCTTGGAGGTCATTCATTTAAAGAAAATTCATGAAGATTCAAGTTTTCTTTATTAGGCTTAAATGCACTTATGAAAGTCTTTCCTCTTCCAAGGTAGTCAATTAACTTTGGATGCCAAAGTTTCACATGGACTAAGTTGGATTAAGTAGGAGGAGAGGAGTACCATTTGAAAAAAAAGTGAGACTTGAAATGAAAACTGCAGAGAAGACCAAGAGCCCAACTTCAAGCTCTTTTTGAGCAGACAAAAGGAAACTGGGATTGCTTCTCTAATGTAATGAGCAGGTATATATAGTATTAAAAAAAAGGTTGGCAGATTTGGAAATGCCAGAGGTAAGAATCTAACTTTGAATCGACAGAATGACATCCATTGTCAGACCGGAGCTAGCCGGTTGCTCGGAAAGAAGAAAGAAAGGAAAAAGAAAAAGCGACACATCTGCATACAATCAATCTGCCGAAAGAATTTCACCGTTACATCATGGTGAGCTCACGAAAGCATGACGTGAAAGATGCCGAACAAACGCACCCCAGCGACGGAACCACACTGCGCAAGCGGGGCAGTGGCGTAACGAAACCCCGACAAACGCGCAGCCTCGATCGCTCACGCAAATCTCCGTGTAATGCATGCTGGAACTGCACACGGGCGGAGTTGCATAGTCGCCTGCGCTGGAGATCACGAAAGCGGCAATACCCACAATTTCCAAATGACCGAATTCAAAGTGCAAGGGTGTGTAGAATGGCAGGAGGCGGGGCTGGAGAGCGAGGGAAGGAGAGAGGAAAGGAATGGATAGGGAACTGGGGGAGAGGAAGAGCGAGTCTGTCCACATAAGCGTGGTACCCGCATTGCAGCTGCCTCCACGAAGATTCCTGATAGATCGATTATGGATCTGGGGGGCTGCCTCGCGCGGCGTCTGACGAGGCAAGCCTGATGGTCCAGTCACCAGAATCTTAATCACGAGGTGCGGACTTTCGCAGCAGAATTTGGGAAACCCCCCCCCCCCTTTTCTTTTTTTTGTTTTTGTTTTTGTTTTTTTTAACATTTTGTGAGGAGATTGATATTTCTGAAAAGTTCCAGGACAAGCTGGATACACTGCACCCTTTCCCCTCCGAACTTGGGCATCGGCACCTCAATTTTAAATATTTGTGTTTGAAACCGGGTGCTATATTTGTAGGCATAGATGAGAATATGCGTCTCCATGAATTCTAACTTGTTCAAGTCTGCAGGGCTTCGAACTTATCGTTCTCAACCATAACTACACATCAAGTGGATAACAAGGATAACAGAAGTATTTAGTGACTCCTCCGAAATTCTGTGATAAATTAATCTCCATCAATTCATTTATTAATTTTGGGTGCACATGCCAGATTCCATCACAGGTTGCTCTTCAAGTGATACAGGAGTTCGCCTCGGGATACAGCACAAGCCTCATGCCTACACACGAAGCACCGTGTTTTTTTTTCTTTTATTACATATATATACATATTTTTTTACTTCGGGGTGGCGAAATTGCTGTTGAGCTGCGCCACAGACCCAATGAAGAGGAAGTGCAAGAGCACAAATCAACCAAGCCACCATAGCCACGCAGTGGAACCCTGACCCAAAGAAAATTCACTGATGCGGACCCCAAAAGAAGGGCCTACATTCACGCTCAGGGTACAGCACCAGAATCATGCGGAGGAGAGCTGGCGCTGGCACGGACGACGACTTGCAGGAAGGCAGGCGGGCAGCAGGTGTGCAGGGCCAGCAGCACCACCGCGACAGAAAGGCCACCCTCCCCCGGCGAAATCACCCCCCAGCACCCTCCCCGGCATCCAAGCCAACTGGATGGCACCCGCTGCAGCACCCTCCACCCCGGCCCCTTAGGGAGGGGTAACGTAATTTAAGAATAAAGTCCAGATGATATGGGAAGCTTGCGTAACCTCGGGGGGAACCTTATTGGCAGTAGTGATACAGGCTAATCCCCCCCCCCCGTCCTCCAAACGAGGGCCATAAGTGGGCTGAGCGTTACGGTGACGTGCCGCGTGATCGTTGGATGTGTGACGAACCCATAGTCGACGCATCATTTTCGTTATCGGTAGCACAATGCTACAGAGTGTGACACAGTCGCAGGCAGGGGCAGCAGGAGCGTCGAACATTGGTATTGGTTGGGCGGGGTGGGTGGCAATAGTACCTAGAAAACTGCAACCAGACCGGTGGTGTGTAGCTTAAGTTAGCCCCTCCCCACCCCCCAAGATCGCAGCGTAGGAAGCATCTGACGAATCTGCCTAATATTATGTGTGGCGCTCTGGTGGGTTTGTGCAATGTCACTTCCTCCTCTACGACTTTTCAACTCAGATGGTCCTACGGCGCTGTTCCAGGAGTGACCGCTCCCCTTGATGAGCTACGAATTTATCAACACCCAGCCCTCCTCGCCTCGCAGAGGCTGCCGGTTGAGACCCCGGAAATAATAAAATCGATAGTACCTGACTGTACGTACGATCCAATATATGTGAAGGGTGGGTAAACCCCCACGCAGGAACTCGTTTCAAAAGCGGTTCCTGTGGTGCTGTACGACGCGCACTTAGAACGGAAAAATACCAAGCAGACGAGAAATACGCTGATTCGCGGGGGAGGGCTTTTTAGAGAGGTAAAAGAACGCAGAACCCATTCACTGACTAGAAGCGGCAGCAGTTCAGCGATGCAGTGTCGCCGAAATGGGCGGCGAAGTGGGGGAGGGATGGCGGTGACGATGGTTCGATGAAAGGCGGGGGTTGAGCGGATCAGCGCGATCTAGAGCCGCGAGGAGTGGGGAGGACGCACGGGAGAGGTGGTCCGACGATGATGGTTGGAACTTGGGGTGGGGTGGGGTGGGGGGTGGGGGAATGGGTAAATAATGATGGTGGGAGGCTACCAATGGCGTAATGTAGTGCGCATGACAGGGCGGAGAAAAGGGGGTAAGAGAGTATGATAGACCCACGGAGCTGCAGCTTTCAAGCTCGGGAATGGGGGGGATCCCACGTGGGACCAAGGCTAACAACAAGCTAACGCTGCTTCCTCTCGGATCAGCAGAGAGAAGGTCCCCCAGGGACCAGGTGTAGAATTGTAGTTGTCACGACTACTGACCGGCGTCACATCCGAGTGGTGGGATGGGACGGCTGGACTGACGACGCTGCCCCATGTTCTGGTCCTTTCCGGTTGTGCAGCAGGAGTCATGCCACGGCATCACACCACCCACTCCTTTCACGCCAACCCACCGAGCACCCCGAGAAGCACCACTACCATACCCTGTCGCCTTTCTCTCGCTTCACCCATTTTCCGTGAAAGCCAACAACCATTCCTCTTTCATTTCGTTTCGTGTAGTTTATGGGCCATCAATAATATTCACACCTGTGGTTGTAGGTTGACGATACCGTAAGACCCGTGCCGCTGCCTTTGTTACGAGCCTAGTTGTGGTTTTTGCGCCCGTTTAGTACCCGTGATTTTAGTAGTTTTCTAGGCAGTTCGCAGAGTTGGAAAAAGGTACCTTAATTGTTGAAACCCCCTTCCCCGTACAGTGCGAATGTGACGCCAAACACATCCATGGAAATGCGAGGCTGTTGGTGCAGGACAGATCAATTGCGCTATATTATGCGGTGTTAGAGAAGTCCCTTCGGGTGCGCCAGGGGAGTTGGTTTCGCCTTCTTCTACGCTCCTCTTGTTACGGTACTCCCCCAGAGTCTTTAGTGTTGTCTGTTTTTTGTGGAGGCTTTTGTCATGTGGTTACTTGGCCCGGCTTTGAGGAGGTCAACCAAGAGCTATTGTTACCAGGTGCAGCAAATTAGGGTTACGGGGTTACCGGGGAAAGAGAGAAACACGACTTCGACATACTCTTCCTATTTTCAGGTTGTGCACCCGATGGTTGTGGCTATCCTCTGTTACTTGGCACGAACCGCAGCGAGGGTTTTCATGGCTTTGTAGGAGTGACTTCACAACATTTTTTGAAGGATTTGAAGTACAACTCATGACAGCATGATTCATGGCATAGTATTCTGCACCTTAGGGTTCTTACGTTGCAGTCTGTTCTCAAGTAGCTTTTAAGGAATGATCTGTGTCTTTTCCCCTCAGCCTTTCGTGTAATTTGTCACGGGTCGTCGGATGCTTCAGTTTCTTCCAATTATTACGGACAATTGAAACCTTTGCAAGTGTCGGGATTAAAATCTCTCTCTCTCTCTCTCTCTCTCTCTCTCTCTCTCTCTCTCTCTCTCTCTCTCGCTCTCGCTTCATTTTTAAGAACATACATTTTAATATCGAAAAAGAAGGGAGACCGCTCCAATTTGAAGATGTCTGACCTGCAAATATGGCTGTTAAAGAAATCGAATTGTACGGATAATTATAACTACACAACAGGATAACTATGAGAGAGGTTTTTCAGTGACATGAAACTGGGTGCTTGAGTGATTTTATTTGAAATTTAAAAGGTTTCCAGTTTAGTTAACTTTTTCTGCGTCGCTGTTGACATTGGATGACAGCTAAGCATCCATGATGCTTACGAACTGCTCCTCGTAACAACAGGTCCAGTATCAGCTGAAGAGAAATCGACAAGGCTTAGGAATTCAATTTTACGAGCCCTTAAGTAGGTCATTTTCATGGTGAGACGTTTGAATCTTGATTTTTATGGAGGATCGCTGGTTTTTTGATCGAGGGTTTGCGTTACAAGCAGGGCGTTACACGAAATGGAAATTGGGAAAAGTACTTTCATGATCAGCCTGCGCCATTGTATTAGCTTTGAAAGAGGATGACCTCAATATCCTCATGGACCTCGTTTTAGGCATCACTCTATGTTCTGATCAAGTCACCTCGTGTGTAAATCGACTTGGTCGAAAAATATCTGAAGCATATCTGTATCTCATTCACGAGAGTGATGGATGGGACAATGTCTAGGAGTTGATTGAATTTGTGAGATTGATTTTTCAAATACGTGGTATCAGCATTGTGAAGTTTTAGTCTGATGAATGCGGGTGTCGGGTCAGTGATTTGATTTAAGTTTTGATGTCTTTTGTTATGGGCTGATGAACCATAACTTATTAGCGCTTAGAACTTGCAAGTGTGCGAGGGTCTAAACTTTTTAATTACATTGTAATGTAGTTTACTTGTTTAATTCACGATGATTCATTTGTGGAATTTCTCCTTTTTTCTGTTTCTGTTGTCATAAATTACTTATGTCAGAGAATGTGTCGACCAGTTCTGGACATAGATGGAGGCGCTTGAGAAGCCCAAGGAAAAACGGACGAAGTCTGGTGGTCCTCATGGGACAAAAAGTAAATCTGCTACGGTGGATCATGCTGCTACTCATCAGCATGTAAGACTGCGCATCAAACTCCCAGTCTCGCCCGCAAGAAACTTGGCTGGGTCTACGAAGGGTGCAAAGTCCTCAACTGGTGCATCTGTGGCTACCAACCATGAACCGGCTACTTCAGATCCCAGTGATCACAAGTCGGGTGACACCGAGCCTACTTCACCTGCTCCTGAGTATCAGGACTTCTCAAATACATCTTTGAAAGAACTTCGGGTAACGTTAGATTTCACTATTTTCAACGCACTTCTTGAATAGAAGTTTATGCATGGTTTCTGTGTATGAGAAAGTGTCTAAGCAATGGATTTTCATAAAAAGGTCTGGGGTTTTATTGTTATAGCTAACGTTGTCTAGTGAGGAGGTACGCATTCAAGTTTTAGTTGCTAGGATCGTTCGCAACTGATTTGTGAAGTTTTCTACTTCTCATGTGTATATCGTGTGTTTCTTTAAGCAATGTTCACAAGAGTGAAACCACTTTGTTGCATTTCTTGGTTTGTTTGTTTTTGTTATAATTTAATTTTAAAGATTTTTACACTGTTTAATCACTAAAGCTAGGAAAATTGTCTTGTCCTTTGTTATCACAACAATCAGTTTGTATTATGTGAAACATTTGAATTTTGGTACTTCACGTAGTATTCATATCTTACCCTCTGAAAAGTAGTTTCATTTTGTGCAATATAATAAACGAAGGTATTGGTTTTGCCTTTTTGGGTGCAGAGACGATACGAGGCTAAGTTTGGGACAGCTACACTTTCCAACAACAGTGACTACCTCAAAAGGAAGCTGGCGGGTCAATGCGGTGGGTATTGTTACTTAGTCATGATGTTCTGCAGTTTTTACTGCTGTTCACAGTGGATTTTTTTCAGTTTATGATTGTCTTTACATTATATTGCTGTGAAAGTTCCTGTAGGTGTAAGGAAGCATCTTAAGTTAGTCAGTGGGGTTTCGTGTGTACAGGCCCCCCTCGCTTACGGAGAACAAACGTGGACCATGACTTGACAGTCGACAAATCTCCAAAGAGATCCCCGACGTCTAGGAGACGGTAATTCCGTCTATCACGGTCACGATTTGCTTTTCGTTTTGTGAAACATGAATTTGGTTTTTTGTTTTAAAATGTATGCTCCTTTTTAGACAGTCAGTGCTATGTTCTTTGCCTGTCCCTCGATGACCGCGTGTCGACACCGGCCATTCGCTTTTATGGATTTGACCATCGTAATATTTGGAGTGTTTTCTTTTCGGTTACTTGTGGTTGTAGGAGTGCCTCTTCTGTCTTAAAGTGGATTTGCGCAAGTTTGTTTTGTACTATGTCTTCTAGGTGAGACATGGTTGTATTGATATTTGGTTGCAGGAAGGTGGAAGACGTTTTAGAACCAGAAGCTCGAGTGGTGGGAGCTGAGGAAGACATAGACGTAGATCTAGAAGATGCCGATGGCGAAGACGAAGATTCAGATCCAGACTGTGGTGTGCAAGATGGAGACGCCTCTACTCCTTTGAAGAAGCAACGAAGTGGTCGGAAAGATGGAGGTGCTAACCAGTGGACAAGCCAAGCTGAAGAGATTCGGCGGATTGTCCGAAAGAAACGGCGCAATAGAGCATTTCCTCCACAGACACTTGTTTGGGCTAAACTTGAGGAACGTCCATGGTGGCCAGCAAGGGTATGTCCATGGTTTAGAATGTTGCAAAGTTCAAATTTATGATATAAATGCAGGCCTCTAGCTCATCGTAACGTCCTTAGCTAAATGATCAGAGTATGTCCTTACATTACTTTACTTGTTTTCTGGGTCTGCTTATATGTTTTTTCCAAAAAAATTACATCTCACTTTTTCTTAGGTTCTCTTAAATCCTTGCGCCTTGTTGCTTGCTTTAGTGCAATCAAGATCGCAGCATAGCTGTATACTTTCTACCTCATCACACCTGGAATGGTTGGGTATCAGCTAGTCCTAAGCTTTTACGGTATTTTGAGCTATAGGCCAACCTGGTGACATTTCTATTGGTGATGCTATCTTGGACTTGACTAGTAGGAATATTGGGACACTTCGATTTCCGTGATTTTTACTGTATCTTTCAAATATTGTCGTCGCCGTGTTTATATTTGAAATTAAGGTATTGTAACCATCTTTCAGGCAGTTTACTGAGGACTACGTAAATGAATGTGTTTGTCACTGTGACTTACAGGTGATTAACCTTGAGGAGTTGCCAGAATCTGTGCTAGAGTAAGTTTACTTCTGGGTATTGGTTCTTTGAATTGTATTTATTATGTAGCATGTACGGATAAGAATCGTTGCAAGTGTGATTGGTTTGATCATATTTGATTCATGTTTTGGCTGAGTTGTCTACTAATTTTTTCTACACGTGGTAATTTGTAGGAAGAAACTGGTGGGATGGACATGCGTCGAACTTTATGGTTTACCTACTGATGAGCAGCGATTGTATGCCACGTACTCCTTATTGAACTATTTTCTTTTAGACTGTTTTTCTTTTCTAAGTCATTGTGCAAGGAATTTATCGTTGAATCCTTTGAATTTTCTGCAGTGCTTGGTTGCAAAGGGAGAACTTGGCCTCGTACAAAAAGTTTCGAAAGGATTTCAATGAGCAGGTTGAATATCTCGTTCACATTCCATCATTATTGTCTTTTTTGTGCTGTTAATCGCGACTCTTGTTCTTAATATGCTCGAGCGAGTGTAAAGTTAACTACAGTAGAATTAAATCGTCGTGCTCTTATTTTTAGTCTGTCATTTTAGTATTGCTACATTATTTGAGCTGATGCTGATGTTTTTTTCATGCATCTGCAGAAGTTCCCTGAGCGTTTTGAAGATTCGAATTTTCAGTTGGCACTAAAAGATATTTCCGATGAAGCGAAACGCAGACGAACTGCAGATAATACAGCAGTAGGTACCAAGTCTTTGAGAGAAGAGAGGGATTCATCCATGGAGGTGCGTTCTTCCAACAGTTCTTCCAGTGATGAGGATGAGTCAGAAGCTCCTTTACGTTTGGGTAAAGAGACCCTCGACACTGGGAAGAAAGACTTAAAACATAGGGCGGAGATTGGCCAAGGGAAGTTGAAGCAGATGCGAATGAAGAAAGTTCATGGTTTGCAGGTTGAAGACATGAAGCAAGCAAGATCCATGTGTTTAAGCAAAGGGGAGGAGGATGCAACGCTTTCGAAACTGAAGAAGACAAAAGATAACGGTGGAGATATGACCAGGAAGAGGAAAAGGCTTGTTGCAGATGAGCAAATGAAGGATGATTCACAGGGTTCCTCCGATGAGGCTGAGGACGTTATGTTCCCTGAATCTCCACCGACAAAGGCAGTGAGTGACTCCAAGTTGAATCGGCAGAGCATTGGGAAGAAGCTGAGTAGGAGCCTTTCAAATGCTGGGGATTCAGTCAAGGTCGACAAGGATGGGTCTCGGAAACCCAAGAGGACTGGTGAAGACGGGGTGAGCCACAATTTTTTTCAGCCAGCATTGGTAAACAAAGCAGACAGTACCTTCTGGTTGACCACACCCATGTTTTGAAAAAGTTAACCTACTTTCATTCTTACGTCTCTTTTTGTTGTCGGAGTGTGATTATGGGCAGAATGTGGACACAATTACTTGATCACTGTTCGACGTTAAATTTTCAGTGGCAATATGAATCCTAGCGAATTTAGCGACGATTCGTGTAATTTTTATAATATTCATGAGGCTTTGTAGTTTTTGATTGGTTTGGTGGATGCTTTGTGGACAGTATTACTATGACTGTGAAGTTTGCGGTATTGGTGGTGAATTACTTTGCTGCGATCTTTGCCCTCGTGTCTACCATCTGGAGTGTTTGACGCCTCCTCTTAAGGTACCATTCTATCACTTCTTTTTACTTTCTGTTGCAGAGGGCAACGCATGAGTAGGCAGTTCCAGCCGAATTCAGTAACGTCACAAATTTCACTACGGATGAGTATTGACTCAAAGGGTGTGATGAATTTGATTTGTGTGTGCGAAGCGCACTCCTCCAGGCAAGTGGGTATGCCCTACATGTCGTGATCGATCAGGGGTTGTGAGAGCAGCTGGCAATTCCTTTGCAGACGCAAGGCAGCAATCTAAGGTCAAGGGTGTTGAGGATCCTTCAGCACGTGCTGGCAATAAGGTGTTTTGTGTTATCCAGGATCTTTGTTCACCATATGTTGATCATGACGAGAAGCGCACGAATTCATATTCCTACTTGAGTTATATTCTTATTATAAATTTTGTGATTATAGTTGGAGGTGTAACGTGCATGTCATGGTTTTGACAGGTTTGGCGGAAAGAAAAGTCCATAGGGCCCCCTGTCGTGTCGTCCGAAAAAATTTCTAAGAGAAGGAGGGAAGACTCGGATTCAAAAAGGCGGAGGAAACGTGCTAAATCCAAAGGAGAAGAAGATAGTGGTCAGAGAAAGCTCAACTGTGGTTATTGTGGCGTTGAAACTTTTTCATTACGAAGCTCTGGTTTGTGTGGCAAGTGCCATCCTGAAATCAGGGCGGGCACTGTTGATGATAATCCTTCTAATAGCACCCCTGCAGAATGCATGGAAACGATCCAACACGAGAAAGACGAACTGGTAAGTGTCACAACTTTAGTTTTACAAATCTAAGAGCATTTGCTATGTTTTTCTGGCTTAAATGTCAACTCGTTTACGCTTTGCTTAGTCATTTTTATGCCTCGTAAGCTTATAACTAGATTGGATCTAAGATGGTTGCCTCAGTTTAGAATCTGAAACAAACTCGGCAGCACTTGAGTGATTTGAGTGAGATGAAGTATCAGTGTAAACCAACATTGTGGTGTGATAATTGGTTGTGGTTTTTTAGCCATACATGCTGTGTTGTGATGAGGTTCGGCTCTGCGTAGAAGAGCTCAGAAGTTGTATGCTGTCATTCATCTCCTTGATCATTTTGTTCAGAAGTCCGGAAGATGTCATACATGTGGAGAGCGAGGTGTTGACTTCAATTGTGGGAACTGTTCTTGTGCGTTTCACAAGGATTGTGTTGTTCCTCCTCTGCAGGTACAACATGACTTTCATTTATTTGTTTTTATTGTTCTCATTGGGTTTCTTATAATTCAGTTGGTGAAAAGTTTTTGGTTAGGATTTACTTTGTGTCAAGTCCTAGTTAGATATGTGCTTTGGAGTGGTGACTGAAAGCTCAAGGAAACTTTTATTGGCGTATTTTCAGAGTCACTGAAGAAGGAAGATGTGCAGTGCACTTTTCTAAATTAGTCTATATTATGATGTATCTTCATTCACGTTGTGCAGAGGATGCCCAAAAGCCCATGGTTCTGCTCTAGTTGCAGTTCAGGAGGCGATCATAAGCTTGGGGATGAGCAATCATTTGATGCTTTATCTGCTGAGGTTGGTTTTCACCTGTGCCGTAATTTGACTACATTGTTGCGTTTATTAGTTGCGTTTGCCAATAACTTCATTTATCTGTCACTTATTTATAAATCCAGAGATCAGAGAAGTGCATTGAACACTAACTACTGATGTGGATATCTGGGAATGATTTAAAGCAGGTACATTGTATCCTTGGTTGCCGAGTTGCAGCTGGTCAGGGCTTGCCTACATCAAGATGTGTCACTGAAATGGACAAAGATAGACAACTGAAGGTTTATCCTAGGAAGGTTGAAGGCAATGCTAATGGATCCTTGAAAAATATACTCGAGGGACCTGGTGATGCTGCAGGTATGGAGTGGAAGGTTGTGAAAAGAAAGCAGGCATCTGATGTGAATCCAACTGGAGGAGCACAGACGGCTGTGCCGATGGAAATAGATTCTCTGTCAGGTGCTGGTGCCGGAGCTGCTTTGGTGAACACAGAACGGAAATCACCGGACTTGGAAGAAGAGGAGCCGGAAACTAAAACAGTTGTGTCTGAAAGTGAAAGTGTCCAAGTGAAAACATCTGCACTGACTAATTCAAAAGAAAAAAATTCCTCTAAATTGTCAAGTAGTGGTGCAGTTCAAGTCGAGGATCCTTCGTTTGTGATTGAAATTGGCGGTCACGACATGAATTTGAATGTTCAGTTGCCACTCGACCATGTTCCAAAGACCGACGAGAATGCCTCGAACAAAGAAATCGCGTGTGGTGGATTGTCTAATTCCCTTCTACAACAAAGCAAGGACACGACAAGAAAGCTCAAAGAATTTGAGAATGGGAAAATCACGTCTGCAGGTGTTGCCCCTACAGAAGCAGCGGAGAAGAAAGGAAATCCAGAGTCTTTGTGTGATTTCAACGCTACGGGCACCGTTGGCCAAGGGAACCTGGCTCCAAGTCTGGAGTTTCTTGTGAAATGGCGAGACAGGTCCCACATACATAATGAATGGGTCAGTGAGGAGAGGCTGCGAACCATTGCCAAACGGAAACTGGAAAAGTATAAGCTTAAGTACGGGACAGATCCCTTGATCTTAATGGATGATCAATGTTTAAAGCCGCAGCGAATCCTAGCCATCAGAATAGGCAAAAATGGTTCGCCTGAAGTATTAGTGAAGTGGCACAGCCAGCCGTACGATGAATGCACTTGGGAAGATAAAGGGCATCCCGTCATTGCCAAGAACCTTGAGCTTCTTCAAGTATTTGAGCGGTTTGAAGCAGCAGCCGTCACAAAGAAGTCCAATATGATGACAAACGAAAACCGTCCTTCAGGGATTGAAGAGCTTACTGTGCAGCCTGAGTGGTTGAGAGGAGGAGGGGTATTGTTTTCTCATCAGCTGGAAGCGCTTAACTGGCTGAGGAAAAGCTGGTATCATCACAAGAATGTGATTCTAGCAGATGAGATGGGCTTAGGCAAGACCATATCGGCATGCGCATTCCTGGCTTCCCTCTACCGGGAGTTTCGTGTGAATGCTCCTTGTCTGGTTCTTGTGCCACTTTCAACTATGCCTAATTGGCTAGCTGAATTTTCGGTGTGGGCTCCTTTTTTAAATGTCATTGAATATCATGGTTCTGTGAAGGCTAGAGCTGTGATTCGAGAGTATGAGTGGTATTCCACGACTACTGGCAAATCAGGAAATGAAGGGAAGCGACCAGATTCTCAAACAATCAAGTTTGATGTCATGCTTACGTCGTATGAGATGGTGATTGCTGATTCAAATCAGCTCCGCTCGATTCCTTGGGAAGTTTTGATAGTTGATGAAGGGCAGAGACTGAAAAATTCAGAAAGCAAACTCTTTACACTTCTCAATACATATAAATTTGGTCACCGAGTTCTTCTGACGGGTACTCCACTTCAGAATAATCTGAGTGAAATGTACAACCTTCTCAACTTTCTGCTACCAGAAACGTTTCCGTCTCAGGGTGCATTTGAGGAGAAGTTCGGCTCTTTGAGTACAGCTGAGCAAGTGGATGAGCTGAAGAAGCTAGTTGCGCCTCACATGCTGCGTCGATTAAAGAAAGATGTCATGCAAAATATACCGCCCAAAGCCGAGCGGGTTGTTCCTGTTGAGCTGACGCCGGTGCAAGCAGAGTACTACCGTGCTCTTTTAACCAAAAACTATCAGCTGCTAAGACAAGTAGGGGGCTGCAAGCCAGGTGGTCAGAATCAATCGTTGCTCAATATTATGATGCAACTACGGAAGGTTTGCAATCATCCGTATCTTCTTCCAGGATCGGAGCCAGAGGGAGGAAGTCCCAAATTTTTTCACGAGATGCGCATCAAAGCGTCAGCGAAATTGACACTTCTGCATTCCATGCTGCGTCATCTAAAGAGGGGAGGTCACCGTGTGCTGATTTTTTCGCAGATGACTAAGCTCTTAGATATTCTGGAAGAGTATATGTTGTTCGAGTTTGGTCATCAAAGCTATGAGCGAGTGGATGGATCAGTACCAGTAGCTGAGCGACAGAAAAGTATCTCTCGTTTTAACCACGATCAGTCTCGGTTTGTGTTCCTCTTATCCACACGCTCATGTGGATTAGGTATTAACTTGGCCACAGCAGATACGGTCATAATTTATGATTCGGATTTCAACCCTCACGCAGATATTCAAGCTATGAACCGTGCACATCGGATTGGACAATCTAAAACCCTTCTGGTTTACCGTCTGGTCGTTCGTGCAAGTGTTGAGGAACGGATCCTTCAGCTTGCAAGGAAAAAATTAATGCTGGAGTACCTATTTGCGAATAAGTCTGGCTCTCAAAAAGAAGTTGAAGATATCATTCGATGGGGTACTGAGGAACTCTTTGCAGGAGAGAGTTCGGAAGAATCACGTGCACTGTTGAATGCTGAGGTTGGTGCCACTGAAGAAGTCAGAAGGAAGCGATTAGATGAGACATGTGGAAAATCAAGTGGCCTCGACAGAGGGACCAAAGACAATCCTGAGGAAGGAACGTTGTCTCAAGACAAAGTTCAGAAGAAAGCGAAAGCAGCCAAGGTGATCTGGGATGATGCTGCAGTCTCCCGGTTGCTGGACAGGTCACACCTGGCAACTACCAATGTGGAAGTGGCTGAAGGAGACCAAGGAGGCGATTGTTTGGGTTCTCTCAAGGTAGGTTGCGTCCCTCACAGAATTGTGACGCTATTCAGAGTGCATGTTTAGCAGTTATTGCAGAGTTACAGATCATCCTTATGCCCTAATAAAATTCCTTCTTGAAGTATCGGGGAATGTTGTTTGTGTAATGTTGGGAACTTTGTAAATATTTATTTTCAGAAACTTTTTGTTACCAGTATTCATTTCGTCGATTCTGCAGACTGTGCTTACATTTTTCTTATGACGGTTGTGGATTCTCAGACCTGGACCTGGAATGAACCAGATGGTGTGGAGCAAATGGGCAATGAGGAAGATGCTCCAAGGGATATTGAAATTGCAGAAAATCCTCTTAACCCTAGTGTAGAGCAGAATAAATGGGAAGAACTTTTGCGAGCAAGGTACGAGGATTAAACCCTTTGAAACGTGTTTAGTACGCAGCAATAAAGTAGGGCTAATTCATGCACTGATTAAATTACAAAAGTATGTTATACCCATTCTTAACCACCGACAATGGCAATGTCGCAGATGGGAGAAGTTACAAAAGGAGGAAGAAGCCGCACTAGGTCGTGGGAAGCGGACGCGGAAAAATGTTCTCTACAATGAGTCCCAGGTTTTGAAGTTGGAAGACAAATCTTCGGATGTAAGTTTGAATATCAGGAAGAACCCACTTAGTAGCCTTTAACAAGAGTAATGACATATTATCATTATATTCTTTACTCCAGATTCGATTGAATTCGGTCGAGCTTTGCTTTCTTATCAAGTAAATGATATCCATGAAATTCAGATCTGTAAAAATTGTTGCGTGCAGTATTCAGAGGAAGACTTGGATAGAGATCATTCATCTGAGCCTGTGTCTAAGTCCGTCCCTCGTGTCAAGCAGCCTCTGTAAGTATTCATGTCCTACTCAATTATTTTTCTTAAATGTTTTTTCTCTATATTTTTCCCATACGTTTCTTGGGTTTTCTGCTTCGATGTTTCTCCTAATGACTTCAACCTTTTTAATAGTAAAGGTATGTCTTTCTCTCTTTATTTACAGGGGAAAGGTTCGAGCTGACGATCAAGCTTCAAATATAAAGGATGACACTCAGCTAAGCCTTGCAGATGAAGGCAAACCTGTCAGTAGATCCTTTAAGACCCCAGCTTCTTCGTCTTCAAATCCACTGACAACTTCATACTCACAAATCGTAACTCATGAGACAGAGGAACGGAGCCCAACTTTTCAGGGCACCCACCGGAATAGCTCTGCTAAAGTCAACACCATTCAAACTCCTATTACTATTGACCTTGAAGATACACCAAGAACGATGCCTTCCATCAATATCATCAATGTCGAGCAATCAAGGAATGGCAACGTGTCTTATCCTCATAGAGTATATACTGTGCCGGGAACACCAGTTAGAGCAGCAGGAGAGCAGTCACTTGCCAGCTCTAAACACCATGTTCCATCCCCACTGCTGTCCAGTGAACAGATTGACCCAGATTTAAGTACACTGAGAAAACAATTGGACAAAGGTCCGCAAAGCAGTTTAAGTTCTCAAGCCATTCGGCAGCTTTTATCACCTGCGATTCAAGGATCTAGCGGTCAATATGGAAGCGTTGGGCACTCGAACATCAGACCTCTTGTGTTTGATGGTGTATCTGGATCAAGAGTTCCTCAACTAGGTAGTGAGGAGCGTGTCTTTGACAACCCTGGAAATAGGAGGCACGATGCTGATTTGCAAGGACTCCAACCAGATCTCTTACAACGAGCTTACACAAGAGAAGGACAAAATTCTGCTATGCTGGTAGGTCGCATCCTAACTGTAAAATGTCAGCAGCGTTTGCAAACATGTTTGCAATAGGAATAGGAGATACATTATTTCTATGTTTCATGTGGACATAAGACCTGCGACTTGGGGTTTGGGAGCAACATTTTGTGATATATTTGGATGTTGGTTGTTTCTGCATATAGTGAGTTGATATTAATGGTTGTTGAATAGTGTGTTAACACTGGTGGTGGTGGTGTATGTGTTGTAGTCGACCTCTGGGGTATTTGATGTTCCTCACGCAAGTTCAACAAAGGACGCTCGAGATGCTACGGGGTCACTAACTGTGTCTGAATTACTCAGACGCGTTTCTAATAAGAAAGGAGGGAATATGTTACCCCCTGCGTCCTGTGATGGAAGACATTCCTCCCAATTCTTATCAAATGATGTCTTACCCAATGTCCTGGGGACAAATCAGTCTAGCCAGGGTTCGCCAAATCTCTCCATGTCTCTAGGTTTTGGGGGCTTAAACCTATCTGGCCAAGACCAGGGTTTGCTCGTGAGGGCACGAGCAAGCCATGATTCTCAAAAGCTCGCCCAGTCGCACAACAAGACGGGCACTTCTTTAGGGGTACCCAGTTCTTCATGTGGTAGTGGAGATGTCACAAGAGTTCAGGTGGGGGACGCCTTATTGGCTTCTGGTGGCAGCGATCACCATGAAGGGAGATCCTCAGATGGGTCTTTAAGATTGTTAAGTGGCTCACAAGATATGGTCGGCCTGCCGAGTCTGAACAAGTATGAGTTAGGCAAGCGGAGTTCGCCCTTTGGAGAAACTTATGCTAGGTTTAAGCAGGGGTCACATGTTGTACCCTGGACCGAAGATGAGCTTGACTCCTTGTGGACAGGTACTTCACTTCGTTTTCTGTACTATGATTTCTACTGATTATGTATTTTCAGGCTTTTGTTATCATTCTTTCTGCCCTCATAGACATAATTTGCGGCATGGTATTTGTGGAACTTAGTTATTAACAACGCAGCATGCATTTGTTTTATTTGTAGGTGTGCGTCGTCTAGGCTGTGGCAATTGGGCAGCGATGTTACTAGACCGTCGCCTGAATTTTCACAAAAGTCGTACTGCGCACGATTTAGCAGAGCAATGGAGAGAAGAACAATTGAAATTGTTTGGACCTTCACCCGCTGATATCGAAACGAAGCCAATAAGACAAGGCTATAGCCCTCTGTCTAGTGCAGAAGATGGAATCGGTCATAGAAACCGGGACCACACCTCGGCTGGTGAAGAAGGTTCTGTTAAGAATAGAAAAGGAAGTGCAGACGGCTTCGAAAGGTTCCCAAAAGAAACCATAGACTTGACCGGTACTTCAACAATTATTAATCAAGGCATTGATAGGAAGCAAGTATTGGAGACTTTGCGGGCGGTAGATTTGTCGTATCGTAGGTCATCTGGCATGACAAGCAATCCTGCCATTGATAGGGTGGAATATTCTAAGGTCCCCGAGTCATCTTCTGCTTTGGATCTGGTCAATTCTGTAAGACCCCAGGGTAGCGCTGTTCGTGAGGGTGGCAGTGCATCCAGATCTGGGTTGGCTATGGAGGGTCACTCTATTGATTTTGACAAGTTGGAAGGAACCACTAGTCGAAGGCGTATCGACGTTCCAAAAGAAATGTTGCGGCAGTCACAGCTGCCAAAAACGAAGTTGCCTGCCGCTTTTCTGGCAAATCTCTCAGTTAGTCAATCGATTGATGCTCGCGAGAAGCAGGCTCAAGAGTTACGGGACCAACATACTCTCCCTTTACTTCCACAAGTGCCAGCACCTGGCTTGGGGTTATTAGATGCAGGGCAAAGCTCTAGTGGATCGTTTCCTCACAAGGCGTCATTTAGCCAGCAGATGCAACAAGACAATGTTTTACTGAGGGGATTTCATGATTCACCAAGAAACCATGATCCAAGGGCTTCTTCCTTATCTTCTACTTTTGCGGAGTTGGACAAGAGGAGGATGAAGATAGGGCTCGGATCATCCAAGAATTCCGACGCGATGGGTTCGAATGAAGCTAGCCAAAGCCTGCCTCATTGGTTGCGCGAGGCCTTTAAACCTGATCAACCCCCTCCCTTAAAAGCTGCCACTGTATCTCCCATGATCACCGCCGTTGCTCAGGCAACCTCGTTTCTGTACAAAGATTGTGTTCCCTTTCTTACGCCTTTTGTACACCCTGGGATCCTGCCCGCACCCCCAAGAAGAGCGGCGAAGAAAAGAAGGTCGGCTGCTGGAGAGGCTGAAAGTGGACGTGGCACCGAAGTGGTTTCGGGACGAAATGAGCTAAATTTTCTCATGTCTGGTGTTGAATCCACGAACCCCTCCCTCTCTTCATCCTTGCAGCAATTTGCATCAAGCTTGAATGCGGGATTTAATACTGGAGGTCAAACAGCAAGTGTTCCTTCTTCTACCTCATCATTCTCAAAACGTCACGTTGATTTCTCTGCTTTGCCTTCATTAGATACACCTGTGCAGCCTTCTTTTTCGAAACCCATTCCTGCTTTAGAAGAGTTGATGTCTTTGAGGAACTTACCATTATTACCTTCATTAGCCCCTCCTTTAGATGATACTGTCACAAGTGGATTAGAAAGAAGTTTTCTTGCACAAAGCGGTGCCCAGGTCCTTGACACCACATCCGCTGGACAAAACGTAGTCATCTCAAGCAGGAGTGATCGTCACGGTGCTAAAGATGGTCGCCACCGAAATTCCAACTCATTTCCTGTGAACAAGCACTCTTTACCGTTACAAAAAGGTGACAGTGGAGCCAAAGAAGTTATCCATTTAAGACGCAGACACGAGGCCCCTACCCGAAAGCGTAAGTCTAATACTTTCTCGTTTGCATCAGCAAAGCTGCCCAGCTACGAGGGGTCACCTGACTCCCCTCACAAACATCGCCAAGATGGAAGTGGAGAGTCGCAGTTGCCCAGTTGGATGATTGCTGCTGATGTCGGAACCAAGAGTCGGCAGAAGGCATCCTCGAAAGCATCCTCTAAGCAGGGAGATGGCAACTCCTCCAGTGAGACAGAATCAGATCCTCGAATCCGTGGTGCAGCAGGAATGGCAGGGGCGGATGACGACGATGCATCATCAGATGAGACAGTGTCGGATGATCGGACACAGTAAAATGTAGACAGGAAATTTTTTATTTTGACTTAATTTGGTACTTTTAATTAGCCATGTCATATGTGAACAGATTTTTATCAACTTCAGGAGAACCTTCATTTCTATGCACATGGCCCGCCATTCACTCACTGAGTTTGATTGTATAGTTACTCGTGTTGCCAGGTTTTCGAGTTAGATGCTAACTCCTCCATCGAACCATTGAATTCTTAATGTGCCCAATCAGTGAAGAGGCGGAAGAAAATGACGTCTGTTGTCCAACTCACAGGCGTATCTCTCTTGGGTCAACCAAACTCCAGCCCTCCTGCTGGAGATATGATATCTGAGCTTCAATCGTTTGATGAACACAGTATTTAAGCTCCACTTTCAATGTGGTTTTCCCAACCCACAGCTTAAATGAAAAGCGACTCTTAAATTAGTTACTGCGTTACCTCAATTAGATTTCTTAGTGTGCTTCTCCATTAGAACGGTACGGGACCTTCAGACATAGTTAATGCTTTCGTAAGCGCATTCTGAACTTAATTGATGCTTGCCGCAACACTTACAAACTTAAGGTTCATCGACTCAAAGTTTGTTTTGATGATCTGCCTCAATGAAACGAAGAATGTTTCCTATGTTTTTTTCTTGCTCTACATCACATTTTCTTCTCCTTTGCACGATGGAGGTATATCCTTGAAGCTGTTCAAGGTTGCAGTAAATCCAACACATCCTCTCAACCAAAACATCCAATCAAGTGAAGACGGTGAGCAGGTGACGATGATGGCACACACAGAACGGACTTTGCAACACATAAAGAAGGTGTAGCAATAGTTCGGACAATGTAGATATATATATATATATATATATATGCTATCTTATTTTTGGAAAAGGCTGCAAAAAGACCAAAAATAAAGTCCAATATTTATCCACAAATAAGAATACGTTGAAAAAAAGTGATTCTATTCACTATCTTTATCTTTCATTTCTGTTCTTTTTATATCTTTTTTTTTATTTTTTATAATTATCTTTTTTTATACTTTTGCTATATAGTATCATTTCATATAGATTTTCACCTTTGATAGAACATTTTATTTTCTTCCTATGAATTTTCAATAGATATGTGCTATCTCACATGATTGATCAAATGGTTGGTTCACAAAGAGTACAATACTATCACTTTGTGTCATTTTATTTATACATATCTTGACTTCATACCACTTCAAATAGCACAATAAAATAGAGGATTTAAGACTTTGTGTCTTTGTTCTTATGTCTTTGCCACTTATTGTACAAACAACCTTCTACAACATAAATGCCTTAAAACTTATACTTTTGTATTATGCACGGTTAAGAAATTTATTAAGATCTCTAAAACTTATCTATACATTTTGATAGCGAGTTCACAACATATTGAGGGCATGTGTGAGGCGAATATAGCTGCATTCAACAATATGCTATTACAAAACAAACAAGAATTCAATGCAAAGCATGTGAGGAAGTTCAAGTTGATGGTTAAAGCTTGAATTCCAGCTTCTTCTAAAGTGTATAGTGTTGCTTGTTGTTTTTATATTGCCTTTGGTAAAGAAGAAGACAATAGGCACAAGCACAAGACAACAATCCATGTCAAATATTTTGATTCTTTCAAAATTGACAATTATAAATTACATTTGTTGATGCAACATTCAAAGAAATGAAAAGAATATCAATAGTTGACATCTAGTAAAGACAAAGAATTCTTCTTTTGTATTGTCAATACTTTGTTTGTCAACACCTTGGACTCTTATTTTAATAAAGATAAGCTTTTTGTATTTCTTTTGAATAAATCAATTTTTAAAATCATTATTAAATTTTTTTTGTTTCATTCCAATGGCATTGAAAATGTGACACATAAATATGCTTTTAATATCTTTCAATTGCAAGTCAATAACAAGAACAATAAAATCTTTGGTTATAAGATTATAATCAAGACATTTTGTCACTTTTTATTGTACATCAAGTATTTCTTCTATAGTGCTACATTTTGAATAGTAGCTTGTTTGATTTAAACTACATTGGATCATTATAGCCTTAATTATTTACAAGGTGTCAATGACATGATTGTCTAAAATTAAGCCTAAATTATCTATGTAATTTCTTTACAGATTCTATTAGATATTATTTTAAAGATTTGTACATTTTCAATTGCATTGGATAGTTCAAAATATCAAAGTATATCTTATTTAGATGTGCATTGTTGATTCTATTATAATAGAACCATATAAAATTTTCATCTATTTACCATTCTTATATTTGATTGACAGACTAGTAAAATAATATTTAATGTATTGATTGGATTTATGGATGCAATTTGTCCAATTTAAAAATAACAAATAATTGATATATCCATTGACAGTTATTGAAGCGTGGCCAACCAAATCAATGATGTTGCTATCCAAATTAAATATATTGCTTTATTTGAAATTATTTGAATGTGGTATAATTTACATAAGCTAAGTTTGGTCATATAGTGTAATTTTTATTAGTATTGTAAACAAGCAATTTTTAGATAATTTGATTGTTTTAATTGGATATCTTCTACAATAGCAAATCATCATCTCTCAAATAAAAATTATATGTCTAAAGGTGGCTAATGCTCAATGGTTATCTATAGATATAATTGCCAAATGGTTTAAGCTTCATTGAGTTATATTATAGGAGCATTTGAAAATAAAAAAAGCTTACTTGTGCTCCATTATTAATATGGTGGATCTTTTTATTTACAATCAAAGTAATCTCTAAATAAGTAAATATTATTCTTATCATTCTTCAGGGGCTAAACAAGTTGTTATTACAATAACACAAGCAACTGAAACTTTTGACTGCAATATATTGTCAATTGGCCAATATTAAGAGGCCATTGGAGCCACATGAGCTCACATTGCTATTGCAAAATGACTTCATTATCAATAGCAAGTATGTACTTTCCAAATTGTATGTAAGAGGCATATTAGACAAGCTTGGTATCTAGATATATCAAACACTTGATACTTTAATTGTTGAAGAAATGAACACATTGTTGAAGAAATGAATACATTGTTGATGGCTACTGTAATAATCTTCATTCAATTGGCATAAGAAATAATTGAGATTGTTGATGAATGGGACTCATTGAATGTACTTGGAAACAAACTATCTCATGTTATTCCACCACAACTTGTCAAGTTGAACATGTGCCAATTTGTTAAAATCTATAAGTTATACTTACTTCAATTTTAAAATTTGTTCACCAATATTGATTACAAATCACTTAGCTAACAATTTATTGATTTCTTTTCTACTTATTGCAACAAATGAGTATTTTCCATTGTTATTGATAAGATGAACATTGCCACTTTAAATTTCAAACAAGCTTAGGTAATAATTAATGATTGGTTTCCTCTTCTAATGTAATTTTGTAATAGACTCATTTCTACCTTTCCAAATAAAGTGATATTCAAAAGAAATTTCTTTATTTTAAAATATAAAAAAAAAGCATTCTAAATTATTCTAACAGATGTTTTTTAGGAGGCATTGTGAATGCAAAATAATGTGAAGCATTATAAAAGCTCTCTATAATTTAAATATAGAATAATTATTTTTATTTTAAAATAATAATTTTTTTTTTTTTTTTTATCTAAATATTAATTTTAGAATATTTAGAAATTTTCAAAATTTAGAAGAAATGCATATATGTAATTGGAAATCAAACCAACTTTGATTAAAAATAAATACTAATAAGCTTATAATGCTTTTCAAACATTTGTCTAAGTACTTTCTTTGCAAAAATATCAACATGCTATTCATTGGTGGTGACATATGTTATAATGACTTTTTTTTCTAGAATTTGTTTTTAAATAAAATGATGTTTAGTCTTATTATGTTTAATATAAAAATAAAATATTGAATTTTGAGCAAGATAAGTATTGCCTTGGTTATCACAACATAGATATAGATCGTAAACCATGAAAAGATATACCTCTTATAAGTCAAAATAAATAGTGGAATTCTTGCATCTAAGTGGAATGTATGGCAAAAAAAAAACTTTGAATTCAAATAGAAGTTGTCTTAAATAAACTTCTTCTTTTATAGTTTCAAATAATTCTTTAAATTTTGCCTTAGTAGCATTGTTTAAAATTGTGACTTATTGCTTATTTGACTAAGAAATCAAGTATGAATTAAGACAAAAAAATAAAAAAATAAAAAAAATAGCCCTTAATAGATCACTTGGCCTCCAAACATTCAAGATAATCACCATTAGTGTATCTAGTTAGTGTTATATTAAAGCTTTGAGAAAAATATAATTTACAATCCATGATCTTCTTTATATAACAAAAAATATATTTTACAACATCCAGATGTTATTCTTGGAAACAAGTCATGTATCTTGTCATGATGCCCACCACAAAAGACAAATCAAGACAAGTATTAATCAACAATCTTGCAATATTTTGTGATATCAATGAAGAAAGTATTAACTTTTGACTATATTACATATTCTTCTAGAAGTGGGATATATTTGAAGTGCCATTCTACCATTCCAAAGCTAGCTAAGATTTGTCAACAATAGGATTGTTGATATAATAACATACCTTGGTTAGTTCTTACAAATTAAACACCAAGGTATTTTTTAATGTCACTTAGGTCCTTTATCTTGTATTTCTTATTTAATTTTTATTTTATATTAGTAATTTAGAATAGATCTCTCTTGGTTACTAATAAGTCATCAATATAAAATAAAAATATCACTATAAAAAAATCCTTCATGAAAAAAATACAGATTGGAATCTACTTAACTTCTTATCTATTCAAAAATACAAATTGATCTCCTCACACCAAGTATAGCAAGACTATTTGAAACCATATATTGATTGATAGAGCTTGCAAACAAGGTGCTTTAATCTATTCTTTTTAAATCCAAGCAATTATTGCATATAAATGATCTCTTTAAATATACTATTTGAAAAGGTTGTAATAATATTTCTATGACCAATTAGCCATCCTAAAGCAACAATTATAAAAATTATCATATGTAGGGTTGAAAATCCCACTATTAAAGCAAATATATTATTATAGTGAATTCTGTATTATTGCTTCAAACCTTAGGCTACTAGCCTTGTTTTGAGTCTGACTTGGTTTAATAGGATTTCATCATTGTTTATAGAATTGGTCTTAAAGATACAATTTGATAATATTTGATATTTTCTTGGAGGTAGCATTATGAGTTTCTAATTTCTATTTTTAATAAGAGAGGTCAATTCTTCTATTATAGCCAAAAACCAACCTAAATTATATAGAGCCTTATTAAGGTTGATATTATTGCTTCTTAGATCTGTGGTCTTTATAGCACAAAGATTAATGTCATCCCCTATGATATAAAGCTTATAGTCATGTAACATGATTGAAAGATGATATCTACAAGTTAGACGTTTGATTGATGGAGTTGACTGTACAAGTAATCCAAGCTTGTTGAAGCTTTTAACAATTATATGAGACAAATTCAAATTATATATAAAGGCAGTGACAATGGTAAATTATGCTTATGAGTTGGATCACCTATATTGAATAATGGTACTTAGAATTCTTCCTTTAGCTCTTAGTAAGGAGATAAAAAAAAAAAAAAAAAAAAAAAAAAAAATTGGTGATAAAAAGTAAATCATTGAAGAAACTAGATAGAAAAGAACTAGGTGAGTGGAAGTTATTTGACAAATCTTTTATGAATATAATATCAATACTAATGAGATTTTTTTTTAATGAAGATTGTAGTAACAGTAATCATTTATATGCTCATAATATTTTATAAAGATAGTTTGAACAACATTAATTTGAAGCTTGGTTTGGAATTCAAAAAGAATATGAACATAAGTAGTATATTTAAGGACAAAAAAATGAAAAACATCAAGCTTAGTTGGATATACGCAATCAAAGGATGTTGCTAATCAAAGGATGTTACTAATAACAAAATTATTAATAAGAGTTAAAATTTGTGTAGATTTGAAAGTAGATCTTAATAGATTACAGAGATCATACTGTATTAGCTCTAGTGGGCAAGTTGCTAGAATTTAAAATTATTTTAGAACCTTTTTACAGAGATATTTGACAATAATACAAGAGTGATATTTTTACTTGACTAATAAAAGAGTGATATTTTTATTTGACTAATACAAGTGAAAGAAGATCAATCACAAGATCTTATTTTGACATGTGATCTTTAGTTTAAAAATTTATTTGATTCAATTAACAATGCTAAAAATTATAGAAATTACTAAAAGTAGTGGTGATCTTTGGTTATGGTGGTCCAAATATTAATACTAGATATAATAGTAGTGTGGTCAAAGTAAGAAGATTCAATTCAATATCCACCATAAAACCTAGTAGCTATACAATAATAAAAAAAAAAACAACTATCTTCTAAAAAATAAATCAGTTAATAGAGATTATTATTATTAGTTCTTGTAGTGTAAAGAGGAATCAAGTGAGGGTTGCTTATATCAAAGATAAACCAAGATTTAGAAGTAAACAAAATTATGTGCCTTGCATTAACCATTCTTTTCTACAAACAATGGATTCTTCTTCACACCTAGCATATAGAAGACATTATGTATGACTTTATTTTCAATATTAATAAATTTTTTATCAACAATGCGTAATTTAGCTCTACTAGCAATGATAATATATAGTCAATAGTGATATGAGTTAAACACAAAGCTAGATAGAATAATTTTATTGATTATGACATAGTCATTGGCTTTGTAATTAAAGTACCAATCTAATTGCCCTCCATTAAGATTGGTCATGTTTGCTAAGAGCTCTTTCAAATGTTATTTATGAACATCAAAGGATTCTACAACTTCTTCTTTAGATTTAAAAGTCTTAATAAGATTCATTTGTAGCTTTACACATTGTAGATTGATGTTAGGGACATATACTTTGGAAGTTCATAGAACCTTTTAGAACATTCTAGAGCTTTTTGAGTTAATAAAAGTCAATTGAAAAGCTTCTTAGTTGATGGAAGTAGTTCAAGAAGCTTTATGGTTAGTAGAAGGAGCTGAAGAAGCTTCTTAGTTAGTAGAAGCTGTTTAAAAAGCTTCTTAGTTTGATGGAAGTCATTCAAATAGCATCTTGGATAGGGATATATATGGAAGTTAAGGTTGAAGAATTCTTCAATCTTCACAATGCATCTCTTTGAGTTCTAACTCATCTTTCTTGGTATTTTTTATGTAGTCATATGATTAATTCAAATTCTTGTTGGTTTCTTCTTGAAACCTTGTCCTAATTCAAGTTTCTTGCTTTATATTCTTATGTCCTTGATAGTTTGTTGAGACTGACCTCATCTTCAATATCAAAATTGGATCTTTTTTATTAAAAAGTGAATTATATTTCTAATTAAAGGTATACCAGTGCTTTAGAAGTTACAGATTATCCTCTTTTAAACTGATATTTTCTTCATCACAATATTGGAGTTTTGTTCCTCTTATGAATGAGTGGATCACCTCTCTCTTTGAAGGTCTTAAAGCGTTTTAGAGGTTGTGGATTACCCTCTTCTAAATTGATATTGTCTTCTTATAGATTCATTATTTCTTTCTTTTAGAATGATTGGAGGTCAAGACATTAGTATGACCAAATCTTTTGAGTCTAGATTAGATGCCATTATAAGTGCTTTTATTACCTTATCTACTAGCACTATGGAGATTGAAGGGATTGTTGTAAGACTTTATAACAATGCAACAGTTGAAGTACCACAATCTAGACTATATCCACCTTCAATTTTTATACTTAAGGATGCAATACTACCTATGCTATATCAAAAAAATCTACTTTTTAAATAATTTAAGGAGCTTCAAGTTAATCTTCTAGAAAAATATGATGGTACACATTCAAAATTACGAGGATTTGTCAACCAAATTCAATTAATAACGGTCCTACAATCTAATACTTATCTAACAAAAGAATCATGGGTTGGATTATTTGGTACCTTGCTTATAAGATAAGTATTATCATGGTTTGTTTTCTTGTTTGAAAAGAAATCACTAATTTTGAATAATTTTAAAGTTTTTATAGAAGATTTTGAGAAAGCATTTAGAAAATACGACAAGGCTTATTGGACAATAGCTAAGATCCAAGCATTGCATCAAGGGGCATGCTTTGCATCAATCTATACATTTGATTTTAGGCAATTAGCATGCAATGTCAATTGAGATAAAGAAATCCTAATGAGCCAATTCTATTAGAGCTTAAAAGATGATGTAAAAGATTTATTATTATCACTTTCAAATCCACAATTGCTCAATGAAGCCATTAGCTAAGCCATAAAATATGATAATTAATTATTTCAACGTTGTCAAGATCAACATTCATCGGCTTCAGTAAGACAACATACAATCTGACATATTCATGCTACATCGACAAGTATTTTGAATTCACACTCAAAAATAGAAGACATTCAATTTGATGTAGTATGTTTTAAATCTCTTAGTCCACAAAAAAAAAAACGTCAGATGGAAGAAGGTCTATGCCTCTATTGTGGCAAGAAAGGCCACAAGATTGACAATTGTTTGAAGAAAAAAAATTGACATATTACCAAAACCAAGAATATAATTATTCAAGAAAAAGACAATGTTCAACCATAGTAGAGACTATGCACTTGGATAATCTAATATTACAAAATTATTTAGGTTCTTTTGTATTTTGGCCCTCAAAAGCTTCATACAGCTACCTTGTTGGATTTGGAAGCATTTGCTTGTTTTATAGATGAGACATTCACTAAGCTTCATAAAATTCCTCTAGTACAAAAATCAAAACCTATTCATGTAGAGATAATAGATAGATGACCTTTATCCTCTAGTAGTATCACATATAAAACCATACCTATAGAAGTATTGTTTAAAGATCATAAAAGTCAAATTATATTCAATGTCATTAGGACTTCTTTAAATTTTATTATTCTTGGACTATCTTGGTTGAAAAAGCATAATTTATCTATAGATTGGAAGTCACAAAGAATAACATTTTCAATAGAAATTCTTGCAAAAAAATTTGTAAAAAGTCACAAATTGATAAATCTTTATTTGTTGGAACAAAGCCTTTTATAAGATTGGCCAAAGAAGGTACACCATTTATTATTTATGTGACTCCAACTAAAGAAGACATGACTTCATTGGCAAGTATTCCAGAGCAATATATCAAATTTTAAGATATTTTTCAAAAGAAGAATACTAATATATTATTAAAGCACCAACCATATAATTGTACTATAGATCTTCACAAAGGAATGCAACCACCTTTAGGTCTAATCTATAATTGTTTTCAAAATGAGCTTTCACTATTATAAGATTATATTGATGAAAACCTTTCAAAGTACTTCATTAGGTATTCAAAGTCTCATCTTTTGGTATGAATCAAGGAGGGAGATGAATATAAGATTGCATTTCAGATAAAATATGGATATTTTGAATATAATGTCATATCCTTTGGACTAACAAATGTACCCACTATCTTTCAACATTTAATGAATGATATCTTTTGAGAGTATATAGAAAAGTTTGTAGTAATCTATCTTGATGATATCTTGATTTATTTAAAAAATCTAGAAAAACATGAGAGGCATGTCAAGTTAGTATTATAAAAATTCCAAGATGTAAGTTTGTATGCCAAATGAGAGAAATAAATATTTCATCAATCTAAAATGGATTTTTTAGAATACGTTGTATCTACTGAGGGTTTAATGATGGATCCTAAGAAGGTAGAGGTGATTATATAATGGGCCATTCTAAAGACTATGAGAGACGTTGTCGCATTGTAAATTAAAAAATAATATAAAAGATATAAAAGAATGTATTAAAATAAAAAGATTAAGGTTAGAAGAAGAAAGGATGAAAAAGAAAAGGGGTTGTAATTATAACCACATTATCTTAAATGTTACTACATTTGTCACAAGCTCAAATGTGGTAGGTAGGCCAAACTACTGATTTCCTACTGAAATTTCTATTAGCAGTACCAAATCATGAAGCTAGGGGTTTCTACAGTGAAATCAAGTGGATTTGAATCCACGTCAGCTCCAAAATAGCCAAGAACATTAACCACGCAAGCTTCTTTGACTTGGCAGTGTATGTTGTAGTTTTTTTTTTTTTTTTTTTTTTTTTTTTTTTTTTTATCTCTAATCTAATCTAAATTGTTTCTTTCTACTTATTAGGTTTTTTTCTATTTATCTTAGATCTACTTTATCTTTATTTTCTTCTCTTTTAGATCTGAACTTAAATGTTGTGGACTGAAATTAGAAGAAAAGTTGGTAGAAAATTGATAGTAAGAAGGTAGAATGGAAATTTACCTTGAAAAGTGAGATTTCTTCAAGTTAGTCTAAGAAAAAAGGTTGAAGAGGTAGAAAGACATAGGCTAAGAGGTCTTTTTGACCAAGAGAATAAGGAAGACCAGGCGGAGATGAGAAGGGAGGGGTGTGAGAGAGAGGAATAATATATGTGTGGATATTTTTTTTAAGTATAGAGGGAGTTAAGAGACAAATTTGAGAGAGAGATTTGGTAGACATAATCTATGTAAGTTAAGAAAGAAATGAGTGTAAGTTTGATACTCATTCATTTTATAAATAAAACGTTATGCTCTTTCAAAAAGATAAGGATCTATTTCCAAATCAATGAAGTTTGAGGGATCATATCTTTGTGATTAGAGTAGTGTTTTGAAAAAAATTTATTGGATTTTATAGATACATGAGTCTATTAGGTTGTATAAAAAATTGATTGCTATTGGAGTTATATTTGAAGAGTTATGAGGAAAATTGTAATTGGGTCTAGAGTTGTTAGAAGGTAGAATTAAAGAAGAAGGATAGAGCCTATAACTCAAGTTTGGAGAGGACTTTTGGAGCAATAATTTAAGAATGTTTACAACATGAGATAAGCTACAAGCCTACGAAATTTCAATACTTAGGTCTTTTTTAATGAGGAGCAATGAAGATGTAAAGCAAAGGGGGTCCAAAATCAAAGATTGCACAGAGGGTTAATTTTGACAACATATTTCTCCCTAATCACAATAGCTATGATTAAAATATTTATAGGGTTTGTTTCCTTACTTCTTTAAATACTTTGTATTCAAATTTTGCTTCAATTAATGTGATATTCTAGGATTTATGATTGAAATTGGGGAGACAAGTCTCTAAAGGTAGAATAGGTTAGGGTTCATAAAATATATTTTTTTTAATATAAATTCTTCAATTTTATGAACTTTTATGGATTTCATCTTGTACTTGATTAATTGGAGGCACAAAAAACCCTATGTTTCTTAGCGCTAAGACTCTCACCATCACAACATATAATATTTTCTTAAATTTGATAACTTCTATAGAATCTTCATAAAAAATTATTCTCAAGTTGTTGCCCCTCTTACTTGATTGATATATAAGGACAAGTTAAAATGGGGGCCTTAAGTGGGAAAGGTATTTCAAGACCTCAAGATAGTATTTACTATAATTCCAATCTTAATGCATCTAGATTTTTTAAAGATATTCTATATGGAAATTGATACTTCAGATTTTGCATTAAAAGCTGTACTTTTATAAATAAATATAGACAATAAACTCCATGTTGTTGCATTTTATTTTCAAAAATTCTCTACTATCAAAATTAATTATGAAATCTATAATAAAGATCTTCTTATTATTATAGATTTTTTTCAAGAATGGCATTATTTTTTTAAAGGAACAATGTATCTTGTGATTGTATATACAAATCATAAGAACTTTAAATATTTTATATCAGCTTTGATTTTTAATTGTTGCCAAGTTCAATGGAATATGTTGCTATATTGATTTTATTTTATTTTTACTTATTGACTTGAGAAGCAACAAATATTGTTTGATGTTTTATCAAAGAAATCATATCTTCCACCAAGGATAGGAGAGGTAGCATTTGATTGACAATATACAATTTTGTTGAAATTGAAGCATTTTTGCCTTTGCGCCACTATTACATTGGCACCTATTGATTTTAGTTTCCTCAATAAGGTGCATACTGCAACCACTAATGATATTTTGGCCCTTGATGTCAAGTATCACCTTAATGAAAATGTTGACAAGTTCAAACTTCAAAAAGACCTTCTATATTTTAAAAAACATTTGCATATCCCAAAACGACCAATACGACTGCGCTTTCTTCAATCTCACCATGATTTTCTAAGTATAGGTCATTTTGGATTTAACAAGACTTTGGAATTTATTTCCCTAGATTTTTATTGGCCTCAAATGTGTAAGGCAATGAAGGACTTTGTACTCTCTTGCAACATCTGTTCAAGGTCCAAAAATCCTCAACATTGCCTTTATAGACTCTTACAATCCTTGCCTATTCCAAAATGGTCATGGTCTTTTATCTCAATGGATTTCATCATGAATTTACCACCATCCAATTTATTCAACAATATCTTTGTGGTAGTTGATTGACTCACAAAGATGGCTCATTTTATTCCATGTAAGAAGACTATATCTAGTGAAGAAACAACAAGGCTCGTTCTTGATAATATATATATATATATATATATATATATATATATTATGGCCTACTAAATGATATTGTATGTGATCAAAGATCCTAATTCAAATCTAAGTTTTTAAAATATTTTTTTAAATTATTAAATATAGATATTAAACTTTCTTTGGCTTTCCACCCTCAAATTGATGGCCAAACAGAATGAGTTAACTAAGTTTTGAAATAGTATTTATTATATAGTATCAACCATTGATAAGACAATTGGGCCTTGTATCTACTACTAATAGAATTTGCATATAATAATATTATTCATGCCTAAACTCAATAAATACCATTTTATTTCAATTATAGATATCATCCAAAATTTAATCTATGGAATATGCTAAAAAACAACAATCTAGCAGCTAAAAGATTTACAAAGGATCTATCGCAATACCAAATAACTTTGAAGCTTCAATTGCAAGCAGCTGAAGATATTTATAAGGCATCTATAGATAAATTTAGAAATCAATCATCTACTTTCTATATTAAAGATAAGATATGGCTTCTTCAACAAAACATCAAGACCAAACGGCCATCTAATAAGTTGGATTATTAGAGATTAGGACCCTTTTCTATTTAAAGGCAAATTAATTCAATAGCATATTGCTTCAAATTACCA